>ML813573.1:54938-76487 GCA_009831015.1 Picea engelmannii | reverse complement strand
AGTGCTAACACATCGTAGCCAACACCTATCTTGATGAATGGTGACCTTTGGAAACTAAGAATATCATCTAATATTTTAGTACTCTTTCCAAACTTCAAGCTTCTATTCAACTGATCAATTGTTTTGTCTAGTTCCTTTCTTGAGGATACTATTTCATTTTTTATCTTCTCACATTTTTTTAGTCGGCTTCTCACCACTTCGTCTATCATTTTTTCCTCTTCTAGTTGAGTCTTCGGGATGATAATTGTTTTTTTTTTGTTTCATCGAGATCGTGATCCTTCTTTTCATATTTCTTCAATTTTTCTTTATACTTTTTATTCCTTCCCCTGAATCTTTCTATTTATTCTAAGGCACTAACGAGTTATGTTTCAAGATTCACTCCCCCATCAATGTCTTCTTCTTCTTAATGTAATTTTTCCTTTTGATTGTCTTCATTTTATTTATCAGTAGACTATGTATCCATGAATATGAAGGGTATTTTTTTTCAATATCAAAAACATATCCATCACTTTGTTAGACCAAGATTTGCCTCACCCTATGCAATCTTGTAGAGAGGGCCTTATTCCATTTCCCTATGAAGACTTGTCTTCCCTGTTACTAAAATCCAGAGACAAAAATATAAATTTGTCCACTTGTACGCATCTTGCACCCTATACAACAAGTGTATATGTAGGATGCTCCACTACAGCGCGTGTACATCGGGATTTGTGCCAAAAAAACAAAACTAAATGTCAAGTTTCCATGTCACGATAGGATATCTCTGATCCTTGGCCTTCCATATACTGGAAACGTTCTGACTCTGCCCTTCAGTTTCATTTTGAAGGCTATAAAGAAGCCAATTCTGAGCTGTGGAAAAGGAGAAATAATTCAAATTTGAGAGCAAAGTTACTCTGGAGAAATTATATACTTCGTATTGAGTATGCATCCCTTTGTCCTTTAAGTCTGAACTCAGTGTTCAACCCCCAATATCTTCCCTTATTTATGGAAAACCTCATTGTCTCCCTTATATGAGCTTGCCTTTGGTGGATGATTGAAGTGGTGGAGGCTCGGTTGGAAGGAACTTAGTTTCTCAGTTCCGAACCATGACGACACGGAAGTTTGTAATATTTTCACTTCTTCTGATCATTTATTAATAGAAATACTCTATTCCCGTCCAATTGATGTCTTGCAAATATATGTGTTATTATCCATGGGCATATTTGTATGTATATTGATGGATTATGCTAACTAATGTGCTAACCTTTTATATTGCCACCACATGCTTGTTTTCGCTTGTTTGTTGAGATCTTGTTGTAGGTATATATAGCTTTGGGTCAAAGTTCTCAATGGTGGACATCATCGAACATCTAGAAGAGGTAGGCCTCTTTCTTATATCCCTTGCACATTGGTTTATATAGCATATCGTTGGAATAGAGTTGATTTCTGTAGTCATTTCTATCTATTGTGGTTCACCCTAGCCATAGAGAGATTTTCCTCATAACACACTTTATTCAGACGAGCTACTGTCATTTCTAGAGTAAAAAATCTTCTTCTTAGTGCATTTTCCTCTTTTTTGTCTATAAGGTTTTCTTTTATTGTTATGTTCATTTTTATCATTATCGTCCTCATCATCGCTATCTTCCCTTTTTGCCTATGGATATTTAGTAGCAAAATGGCCTACTCTACCACAATTAAAACAATTGAAGGGTATCTTACCTTTGTATTTGCTAGATCCTCTTTTTATCTTTCTCACAAATTGTGGTTCTTATGTATTTGATTCATGGTTGGAACAATCACATAATTTGTGTCCTTTTGTCTTATTTGATGCTTTGAAAGCTTCTTCCTATTGTGTTGGATTTTATATTTTTGTCCTCGTCTCATATGCAATGAGAATCCCATGCAACTCATCCATTGCCAGTTTCTCCAGATCCTTCATTTCTTCAATGGTTGAGACCTTAACATCAAATATTAAGGGGAGTGACCTTAGAACATTTTTCACAATCATTGGTTATTCAAACTTCTCACCAAGTCATATGACGGTGTTGACAATTTCATCCACTCGGAGGAGATAGGCTACAACATTTTCTTTGTATTTCATTTTCAGACTCTCGAACTCTCTTCTATGAGTTTAGAGCTTTTCCTTTTTAACCTTATCATTTCCTTCGTAGATATTTGGAATTTTGTTCCAAATTTATTTTGTCGATCCACAATGCACCACCTTGACAAACTTGGATTCTAATAGACCACACAAGATGAAATTTGTGTCTTTTGTATTATGTTCACTAGGCTTCTTCATGACCACATTTATTGGTGGAGTTGTTGGGGTTGTATAACTAGTCACAACTTATTTCCAAATATCAAACCCAAGGGCCATTAGATATGTTCTCATCCTTATGCTCCATAATGTATAGTTTGTTTTATAAAACAATGGAGATCTGTTTGTGGGGAAACATTCTTGATTGGTCAAGTGTGCTCCCGATATCTACCTTCCGGTGGTTAGATTGTTTTCGAAGGAACCAAATATAATATCGATTGTTGAACTTATGCTTATATTGAGAGGGAGAGGTGAATAAATATAAGATATTTTTTACTTTAATTGAGCATTCATAAATCATTCATTAAATTTAAAATAGTAAATGAATTCAAACTCAAATCATGGTACATAAATTTTAACTTGGATACCATTGCGAGATAAAACCAAAAAAATGTATCTTTATAAATGTTTGTAGGCACCAACCTATTATTACAAATCTTGTAGGAACCAACCTACTGAATACATCAATATCCTAAACTAAGCACCAACTCAACAAGATATTGTGTAGGCACCAACCTACTAGAGACACCAATCTCCTCAACATAGCACCAACTTAACAAGATATTGTGTAGGAAACAACTTACCGAAGACCCCAATATCCTCAGATTAGCACCAACTTAACAAGATATTGTGTAGGCACCAACCTACTGAAGACCCCAATATCCTTAGTTGAGCACCAACTCAATAATACCTGTATAGACACCAATATAAGATCTTCATACACAAATTACTTCTAAATTCTCATGCATTCTTCATACTTCATGCATTTCACAACATCATCATACCCTAACTTTCATGTTCCAACACCTCTCCTTGCTTCATACTCCAGACATAGCTTCAAACCCCAGTAAGATTTAGCCTTCATGACCTAGTGAACCTCATAGAATCATTCCCATAATATAATTCCAGACTACAACATCACAACTTAAAAAAAATGCACTTTGTACCTTCATAGACCTCAATCCTTCATAGCACACCATTAAGAATCCAAAACTCCTCTTGTGCACATTTAGACCCCAAAAAGACTCCCCAACTCCTCTTGTGCACCTCATATATCTTATGAACACCTCAAACATGATATTGTTTCTTGGATTCTCTTCAAATGTGCACACCTATCCTATATTTATAGTGTATATGTGCTCACTTTTAGAGTCGACTTGTAAAGACTAGCTGGGCCGACTTGAAATTTTTGTCTAGGTTGTCTCATAGAAAAATTCATATCTCCTCATTCTTAAGGAGTTAGAGGGAGTTATATATATCATTGGAAAGGTCTCGAATAATATTTCCAACCATATAACTTTTGCTCCCATTTGAGGTAGGTATTTAGAGTAAAAAATACTTCAAAGATAGGGTATCCAAACTAAGCATAAAAATCCAAAAACAATATTTCCAACAATATCCATATTACAATGTTTATCTTGGACTTATGTAGTCCCCCCCTGTATTTGACATCAATGACAACACTATTTCCAACATCAACTTAACTATTGCCTCAACCTTTAATGCATCAATCATGGTCCCCCTATTGGATATAATAAATCCTAAAAGATTCCCTGAGATTCAAATGAATATTGTAATATTGACATCTTTCAAACACAAGATGAAGATGTGTAGGATGATCTACTCTCTTGTGAGAGTGAGTAGCAAGGTCATCAAGATAAGATTCCACAATATGCTTTAGATCATGAAAGGTGAAAGACATATCCTGCTAAAACGTAGCTCCAACATTTTTAACACCGAAAGGCATCTTTTGATAGGAGAATGTACCCCAAAGACATATAAATGATGTCTTGTGTTGGTCTTCAGGTTGGATCTGGATCTGGTTATAGCCAAATAATTTTTTCTTAAACAAAAATATGTCTCTTCCCACAAACTCGTTGATGATATTATCAATAAATGGTGTGCGAAACTTGTCCTTTGAACATGCCTTATTCAAATCCTGAAAATCCATGCAAATGAAAATGGTTCCCTATTTCTTATAAACTGAAATGGGATTTGACACCCATTTTGTAAGGGGAACAGAATAGATAAAACCATCATTAAGAATTTTCTCTACCTCTACATTAATTTCTTCCACCTTTCATGGTTAACTGGTCGTCAATTTCATCAAACAAGTTTCACATTTTTGTACATTCGTATCTCATGTTCAACGATTTGGAGGTCTATTTCTAGCATTTCTTCATATGAACAGAAAAATACATCATGGAGTTCTTTGAATAGGGTAGTATAAGTGTGGATATCCTCCAAAGAGTAGTCCTCACCAATGAACACATTTTCCATGACACTAGGGGCTCAAGAGATGTTGATTGGAATTGTTTCTGAAATGTTTTCCATGTTTCCCTCAGTGTACACACCATGCATACTTAAGGGGTTCATGAGATGATAATAACCTCTACTGAAATTCAATCAAAACTCTCCCATATCAAACCTACTAAGTTTTGGGAGGAAGTAAGACCTATAGTGTAATTCCTCCCAGGTTTGTTCGGGCCCAGTCATTGCCCCAAGGATGGCCTCATCAAAAGGAAAAATAATATCAAGGTAATAATGTGAGTTAGAAGAATTAAGGGCCCAAATGGGCTCTATAATATGATCCACCTCTTCTTTCCAGGAAGGAGTAGCATCAAGATCTGCAATAGCTTATCGAATTTCTTGGTAGGATATCTTAGTTGCATATAGTGGCATGGTGATATTGGCATTCTCAATACCTTCCACTGAATCATGTGGAGATGGTAGAATCCACAAGTCCTCAAAATAATATGTATGAAACTCACACACCTAAGATGTGGGAACCGATAAGACCAATTGATCAGAACACACTAGAACAGAGTTAACGTATGATATTGGTGCCATGAAGTTGAATGTTCCCATTAAGGAAGAATACATATTAACACCAATGCTCTCAGTTTTTGTTTGAGAGTTTCAAATAACATGATTGTAGATCATGTGGATGTCACAGAGTTAGAATGCATAAATGATATTTGATAAAATGTTACAATTCTCCCTTCATGAGGGAAACATAACACTCAAAAAATCGAGGATACAACAACCATCATAATGTACATCCAACTTCATCCTAACAAAAGGTTGTAGTTGAGCGGGGCGTCGACCACTTCAACTTTTACTGTAACATTTTTCCCCCTAAATAGACAGAGAAAGAGGAAATAATCTTGTGTGGATTGAAAGAATGCCCATCAAAAGAAGTGATAAAAATGGGAGACAGCGTGAGCTTGATAGAGACAACAACTTTCCAACAATACAAATACATAGTGCACGTTGAGGCACATGATGTAAAATTGATGTTTTTTACATCTATTTTTTAGTGTTTTTTTAGCGTATGATTTTCGCCAATGGTTTTCTCATTCCAGTTAAGGAATTAGGGTTGTTGACTAATCTGGGTCAATGGATTAGGGGTCTTGGATGCCACGAGATCATATATATATATTAGAGGTGAAGATCTAAACATGTTGTTGTTTTTCTCGATTTGTGTTTACAGGGTAAAACCTTTGTGCAATGTGTGTGTGTGTGTGTCATTGTATCTTTTATGCTTTTACTAAGAATCTATTTACAGTAATTTATTTTACAAGGTTAAAATCTACATTTGGTATCAGAGAAATTATTGGCTTCAAGGGGATGCCTTTATGGTTAGGGGTTTTGGTTGGGGTCTGTGGTAATCCTTGTTACAGTGGGAGATCTGTGGTATCGATTCTTCAGGTGAAAATAAATGGCGATCATTTCGAAAATAGAGATTGAGAAATTTAATGGGTAAAGTTTTGAGTTGTGGAAGATCAAGGTGGAAGATTTGTTGGTGGACACATATTAGTGGATTATTGTGGATACAGGTACTACACCTACAAGAACGTTAACATAAGACTGGGAAAAGTTGGATTGGAAGGTGAAGAGCACATTCCAGTTGTGTCTTTCTGATTCAATATTATTGAATGTCTCAAGGGAATCTACAACCAAGAAATTATGGCATAAGTTTGGGGCTTTGTATTAGTCAAAGTCCATGGTAAACAAATTTTCCTTGTGGAAGAAGTTGTATAAACACCAATATATCATCCAAATAAACAATAACAAATGAATCTAGATAAGGGCGTAAAATGTCATTCATTGGTCTCATAAATGTAGTCGGTGCATTGCATAAACTGAATGGCATAACCAACCACTCATACAAACCTTGCCTTGTCTTGAATTTAATATTCAATGTGTCTTCTTCTTTGACTCGTACCTAGTGATATCCTGATTTCAAATCCAACTTAGTGAAGTACTTGGCATGCTGCAATTGGTCCAACAAATCATTGATCCTTGGCAGAGGGTATTGATTCTTTAGTGTAATCTTGCTCAATGCCCTATAATCAATACACATTCTCCAAGACCCATCCTTCTTGGGTACAATTATGAAGGGTAACCCACAAGGTGAGATATTTGGTCGAATCACACCCTCCTCCAACAAAAATTGCAACTACGTCTTCACTTCATTTGCTTCTAGAACAAACTATCTATACAACCCAATATTCGACAATGTGTATTCTGGCAATAAATGTATTTCATGCTCCACATCCCTCTTGGGCAGTAGCCCTTTAGGATCCTTGAACACTCCTCTGTATTAATGTAGCAACTCCTCCAAATGATGTTTCTTCTCTTTAGTACACCCCTCCAGGGATTCCTTCACTCTCATCTACTCATAATCAGATTGATTCTCTCTTAAAAAAGAAAAACATATTTCTTACTAGAACTAGTCAACTTCTTGGCTTGGTTGGAACTTACCATTGAGATCCTTTATCCATATTATTTTAGGATCGATATGAAGGAAGATATATAACAGAGATATAAAAAATAATTACATATAGATATGGCAATGAATACAGTAATACAAAAAAGATCGGATTATATTAATGACTGTCTAAAATGCAAAAGACTGTAAAATGCAAAAGCACACAAGCTAGCTAGAATGGTGGTAGCTTATCTCTGAGAAGATATGTGTCGGTTATGCTCATTCACAAGAAGCTGGTTACAATGAGGCTCCAAAGGTATTTTTAACATAAATCATAAATGAGAAAACCCTAAACATCCAAAAACCTAACCCTAGGAGATGAAGCACCAAAATTCATGTGGGACCCTATGGGGTAAGTTGGTACATCAACTTCCTAGGGTCGTAACGTTTTCATATGATCTCCGTTTTAGGAACACGATATCTTGTTGGAAAGAACTATATGAGGACTACATATGTTTCCATCAAAAATTGGTTAAATCCTATAGTGTGACTATGGAATACCCAAAAAATGTTTTTTAGGGCCTCAAAATGGCCCCAAAATTTTAGGACCCGAAAAGCTAGGAAAAACTGCCAAAATGGAAATTGGTCTTTGAGCCAGTGGAATAGGTGGGTGGCCAGCAATATCCACCTAGATCAATCCTTGACTTTAATGTATGTGAGTTAATGATGTAGGACTTTCCATCCTTGATCAGTTGGCATTGATTGAATCTCCACATGAATATTCCATCCCTCATATACATGTAGGGGCTTCCAAACACTACTCCACATAGATCAAGGGGTACTACATCCAATTCCACTTCAGCAATAAAATAAACAGTTACAACACATTTAATCTTATAATGTTTCATTACCTTTAAATTTGCATCCTTGTTTACCCAACCCAATGGATAGGGGGTAGGATGATCGTGAACCTCCAATCCAAGCTTGTTGACTAGATCTGCTGCTATGAGATTAGCCTATGAACCAAAGTTGAACAAAGCATATATATTGGTCTTCTTGACCTGGATATTGATGTGGAAGAGCTTGGTCATATCCTTCTCTTCCCGGTGATGAAGATTACTCAGATTCACCTTCTTCTGCATAGATTTGTAGACAATATTTTCATCTACATCTAAGCTACTTTCAACCTGATTGATTGAATATGTGGCTAGAAGGTTCTTTTTCTTTCCGTCCTTGTTGTTTTTTTTTGGGTGAATCTTTGGATATAGTTTACAACATTTTTCCTCAGTGTGGCCATTAATTTTTCAATGATTTCAATGGTTGTTGGGATCTTTGCACCGATGTGTAGTAGATGTTGTCTTCTTATCTTCCCCCCCTTTCCATTTTTTCTTCCCTTCCTCAGAAGCTTCCTAGTGATCTTTTTGCTTCAAACCACTTGGATGCCCTTTCTTTTGGCCTATGTTTTCCAGGTATCATGCCTATACACATGCCTCATCCATTATCCTTGGCTTGAAGAGCATCACCTGCTTTCGTAGATGACTGTGTAAACCCCTCATATACTTGAGGAGTACATTTGGGTTCTTGGGAGAGATATCCAACATGATATCCCTCTTTCTGAACTTAATGGTGTACTATTGTACACTCTGCCCCTGCCTCTTCCTGAAGTAGTGCCACCAGATCCATTGGTCCTCTACATACATGATAGGGTAGAATTGAGACTTGATGAGGGTTTTGAAGTCCTCCCACCTAGTTACCAGTGGATCACTCTCCAACCTAAGTGTTTATGTGTGGCTTTCCCACCAAGTTAAAGCATGACACTCTAACTTTAATATAGCAAATGAAATCTTATTCCCTTCATATATATGGTGAATGCTAAAATAAAATTCTATTTGTTGCAACCAATGATTCAATTTTAATGCATCAATATCACCTTGGTATGGCTTTATGTCCACTTTCACTTCCATATTGAAAAGGGACTCTGAAGAGTTAATGACACTCAAAATCGAGTGATCTTTCTCAGATTATTTCCATGACTCCTTTCTCGAGTCTTCCTGGTATCTCGATTTACCATTTGATCCAATATATGAGTTATATCCTCCATCATATCTAAATGGTTCGAGCTTGCTTGCTAATCTTCCATGATGAGGTTCATATTACGACTGATGTCGACAACTTGAGCTTCGAACTTTTCAAATATCTCTTCTAATGGAACTTGAGGGTTATTATGAATAAATTCGTCTGCCATGGCTAGGGTTTCTGTGACTTCTCTTTAATTAGATTCCTGGATCCTGCAACTTCCCACAAATACCCCAAAGAAAAACCTCCTTTGATACCAATATGATCTATAAAATACCATGGTTATTCAACTAGAACAATTCGTCACAATAGATCTGACAAATAAAACATAAATCTACACTATGAAGGTTAAATTCATTTAGATTCCAGAATATTTAGTTACTGATTTTTTGCTTATGTATGAAATAGATAAAATGTGGAAGATAGAGAACAATAAAACACAATCACACACCATTCATAGAATGACACAAAGATTTTCTTTGGGAAACCCTTACAGGAGAAAACCCAGCTAGAAGGTGAGGCTGCTCTGCTCTCTTTTCTCTTGTATGGAAATAATGTAAGTACAAAGGAGAAGGCACTCTCTATGGAGTTACTTGAGACCTATGACCTCTTAGGCTGCTACAGAACATTAAACCCCTCTATTATGCTCTCTAATTTTCCACTCCCAGTTGCTTTTCTCAACTATGGAACAAAATACAATAGTATATAATGGAACCCCTTGTCCTCCTATTGGCCCGATATTTAACATAGCCTGATAGCCATCTAAGGGTAGGTTTTTGAATTCCTCAACCCTTACTTGTGATAGGGTTTTGGACCTTATAGAATCTTCTCAAAATTAAATATGTGGCTAGCCCCATATGCATGAGTAACAGAGGTTGATGTGGCATCCTCTGGTACCATCGTGGTCAACATGATAGGTGAACTTGTGGGAGGAATAACTTTTGAATACGAGCTCTTATTAACGTACGATATGCATTGTTAGAAAGGTCTCGAAGTGTAGAACATTGTCAAGGGGGTGTGCACAAATTTCAGACACCAAAACCCCAAAATTTGTTACTTAATGCCTCAAATGGATATGGAAGGTTCCAAACCCTAATTTTCCAAACTGGGCCCTAACACTAAAATGAACCTACAAGATAATTTCTCCAATTCTTTCCACTCTGAAAGCATTGAGATAGATGACAAATAATATAATGATCCAATCTGAATAATATTGTGACTTTAACATGGCATCATAACATGTTTGAACATTCTCTTCCTTATCCAAACATTCTCTCTTCAAGCCCGACATTGTCTATTAATCTTGGGTTGATTTCTCTCTCGTGTGCACCTATTCTAGGGTATTTTTCATATCTAAAAGGTGAGTTGCACTAGGGCTATTATCTTCTCCATTTAATGCAGTTTTTAGGGTTTCCTCTTGGTTGTTATTTTAGTGATCAAAATATACAATAGAACATTCCACCTTACCTATGAAATTTTGGGGTTATTTTTTGGTGATATTGTTTGTTGGATAAGGGTTGCCCCATTTAGGGATTTTTTACCCCCTTTTATATGATGAGTTGGAGAATGTTTGCAAATTTTTCAATGCCCAACATTAGGGATTGTTACTTATTTATTTCAAACTCCTTTTCTATTGACTTTGGATGATGTTTTTGTTGACTGGAAGCACCTATGAGCTATTTTACTAATTCTCCTTATGGACCATCCTTTTCAGTGGTTTTGAGTCAACTTTTTTCTCGTGGATATTCTGACGTTTTCCGTGGTTGTTGAAGTTGGTATGTGAATCGATGCTCTTTTTAGCCTCTATTCTGAGTTGATTTAAATTTTTTGGTAGATAGTGAGCTACCAACCTTACCTCTTTGGGTTATCTCATTTATTCTAGGGTTTCCTAGGGTTTTACTCATTTTCAAGGGATCACTACATCACTGATAGAGAAGTGTTTAAGAATATTTTTTAATAGGTTTTCAAGTTTCTTGTTTAGGGATTCTAGTGGGGGGAACCTCCCATACTTGATCTAGAGAATTGCTTGGTGGTAAAAAAAAATGACTGATTTAGTGGATTTACAATACTCTTGGTTAGTGACTTTTTCCTAAGGGTTGCAGAACTAGGGTTTTAAGATCATCTTTATTGTAGTATTTGAAACCCTTGTTGGCCTCTTTGATAAGTTTTCTTGAATACTCTACAAATAATTCTTCTTGTTGGACTATATGGATTTTTCTTATGATACACATATAGCATTGTACTTTACAGATTGAGATGCACCAATTTCATATGGTAATGTTTTTAGTATTGACTACATCTTATTTGGATACATTCTTTATATTCTATGGGTTTGTACTTTTATATTAGATATTATGGTTAGTGATGTGAGGCCTACTCCTCAGTGATTGGAGGTGACTCATAGTGGATCTAAAAAGCATATGGCTACTTGTTTTAAAAATATACCCCTCTCAACTCATTTAATGTAGTTTCCACTCACATATCCACACTATCTGTCTCTCAGTAATGACTCTACAAAGGATTATTAACATCCTTCAATGGATCAATGTGTTCTTGTGGATATTAATCTTCCATGTTATAATATTTGTCCTTATTCAAGATACTTCATTTAACATATTTCATTGGCTCATTTTGATCTATAAATGAGGGACTTATAGCCCACTCACTTTACCAAGATGGATATTGTACAAAAATAACTTATGATATCTATTCTCAATCTTATACAAAGATTTTCATCTTGTGAATGGCTTGCTCTTGGGTGCAACCTACACACATCAAACTACTAACAACACAATAGAAATCATGCCATTAAAAAATTGGGACTCTACAATATACTTTGTCATGAGAACTATGTATAGTCTTTGTCGAAAAAGTAGTGGCCAAGTAAGAATCTACCTTTGAGAGTCTTATACATCATATGAATTCACAAATACAATATTATTCCAAATGAAAAGGTCTCCTTGGTATATATAGGAGACCCTAAGGTACAATTAGAACTGATGGACCCAATCCGACATAAATTTTATAACAATACTAATGTAATATGCCCCAATTAAGGGGTAATGTACCACAATTTAGGGCTTCAAATGCCCCTCCCCTTCATATGAGTGTTGTCCTAAATGATTGAGTAGTTATGAATGCTTTTGTATAAAATACTCATCTTCCCATGTGGAATATGCAACAGGTAGTTTCTTCCACTTAATGAGATACTATGAAATTGATCTATTCCTTAGTTAGCAAATTCTTGTGTCAGTGATAGCTTCAGTCTCCAATATTATTTTTCATTCATCCTCAAGTTCTAGAAATATAGTTTGAACTGGGATCTTGTCACCTATAACCTTATTTAAGAATGAAACATGAAAAACTAGGTGTACTCGCGAAGATGAAGGAAGATCCAATTTGTATGCCATAGTACCAATATGTTGCAACAACTTACAAGGGCCATAGTACTTCAGTGATAATTTATTATCCTTCTTAGCTTGCTTGAGAGACATATGTTTGTATGGTTGTAGTCTTAAAAATACCCAATCCCCTACTTCAAAAAATCTTTCATTATGATGCTAATATGTTTGTTGTTTCATGTGATTTTGTTCCATGGTCAACTTGTCCTTTAAGAGTTGGAGAACTTGTTGTTGATGCTCGATGTGATCATCCACTGCTTGAACCTGAGATTTTTCTTTTAGAGAAGAAGTGATGGATGATGGGTGATATCCATAAAGTGCCATAAATGGTGTCATTTTTGTTGCAATATGAAAGGAAGTGTTATACCACCATTTTTCCAAGGGTAACCACTTGAACCATTGTGTTTGTTTATTAGAGACAAAGAAACAAAGGTAGCCTTCCAGACATTTGTTCACTATCTCAGTTTTTACATCAAATTGAGGATGATAAGATCATATATGAACCAATTGAGTACCCAAACAAGAAAATAATTATGTCCAAAAATCTCCAATGAAGATGGGATCTTGTCACTTACAATAATCTTTGGGCTTCTATGTAATTTTTGATATGTCTCCATGAATGCGGTAGAAACTGTATTGACCTTGAAAGGATGAGAAAGTGCACAAAAGTGTGCATACTTGGTAAGTCTATCAACAATCACCATGATGACACTCTTTCCTTCAGACTTCAGTAACCCTGTGATGAAATCCATGGAAACCTCCTCCCAACACTGACTTGGAATGGATAATGGTGGTAAAAGACCTGGGGTCTTAATTTTTTCCACCTTATTTTGTTGGCAAGCCAAAAATACTGCCACAAACCTTTGAACATCAGTTTTAAGGCCATCCCAAAAAAAATCCCTCTTGACCCTATGATAGGTTTTCAAAAATCTTGAGTGCCCTCCTACTGGAGAGGTGTGCAATTCCAAAGTACCTTTTGTTTGATTTGAGAGTTCTTACATAAATATAAGTGATCTTTGTACTGTAGTGAATCATTTTTCCATGTAAATGTATCGGATGCACTAGAATCCTGCTTCAACCTTTCAATGAAAGTCCACACTTCTTCATCATTCTTCCATTCATCCCTTACTTCTGTTATCCAATCAGGTTGGATGATAAAGATAGCACAAAGAAATGCCTCAACATCTTCATCCTTTCTTGAGAGTACATCTACCACAACATTTTTCTTCCCTTTTTTGTAGATGATTTCAAAGTCATAACCCAACATCTTGGTCACCCATTTTTGTTTTTCTTTTGAAGATAGTCTTTGTTCCAAGAATTATTTAAGACTGTCATGATTTGTTTTTACCTTGAAGTTCCTACCTATTAGGTAAGGGCACCATTATTTCAATGGATGTATCATTTCTATCATTTCCTTCTTATAAATGGGTTTGTGTAAGTCTTTTCCCTTGAGTGGTCGACTTTGAAAAGCAAGGGGCCTTCCTTCTTGCATTAGAACAACACCAATGCCATTTTCTAAGGCACACATTCCATAATAATGGTTTTTGTGAAGTCTGGTGTGGTCAAGACAGAAGATTTGCACATTTCCTCTTTAAGTTGTTCAAAATCTTGAGTTTCTTCTAAAGTCCATGGAAATGCATCCTTCTTAGTTATTGCAGTTAAAGGTGCTTCTATTCTTCCATAGTTCTGAAAAAACTTGCAATAGTAATCAGTAAAACTCAAAAATCCTCTAAGATTCTTCAATGTTTTGGGAATCGACTATTCCATCATGGATTTAATCTTGTTAGGGTCTACCTTGACACTTTCATGGGATATGATATGACCCAAATACTATACCTCCTTCACCCCAAAGAAACATTTGGATGGTTTGCCATATAGTTGTTTCTCCTTTAGTAGTTGTAGCACCATGTCAACATGTCGAACATAATCTTCCCAACGCTTTCTATAGATTAGTATATCATCAAAAAATACTAACACGCATTTTCGAAGGAAGGGCTTGAAAATGGAATTCATCAACCCTTGGAATGTGGAAGGTGCATTCGTAAGGCCAAAATTCATGAACAAAAATTCATAATGGCCTTCATGAGTTCTTAATGTTGTTTTTAGGTTATATTATTCCTTCATTCTAATCTGATGGTACCCTAAATGGAGATCCAACTTTGTGAAGTATATTTCTCCATGTAGTTCATCTAACAATTCATTAATGATGGGAATAGGAAACTTATCTTTAATGGTGATATTGTTGAGCTCTCTATAATCTGGACACATACGCCATGAGCCCTCTTTCTTGAGTACCATTACCACCGGTGTAGAGTAAGAACTTTGGCTAGGTCTAATAATTCCATCCTCTAACACTTCTTCAACCATATGTTCAATTTCACTCTTATGGGAATAAGGGTATCTGTAAGGCCGGATGTTAGGAGGAACACTCCCAGGAATTAAATGATTATCATGATCACGATCACGAGTGGGTGGAAGACCTATGGGAATATCTTCAAATAATTTGGAAGGCTTATCAATGATCCCTTGGAGATCTAGGGGAACATATGGCTTAGATGTTTGAACATCTAGTGAGAATAGTTGTATAATTACACATTGATGCGCCTTTTTTAATAATTTTTTCATGCCATTAGAGATTACCACCTTACTGGGTTTCCCTGTGATACCCCTTAACTTAAATTCATTTCCTTCCAATGAAAATTTCATGAAAAGTTCTTGAAAATTAAAATCCATAGTTCCCAATGATTGTAACCATTGGACCCATAGTACAACATCAGAACCACCCATGGGTATAACAATAATTGGACTATTCATTACATATTCCCCCATAGTAAGATTGGTATTATGGAATTTTCCTAAGTAATTGATAGTTCCTTCATTTGCAATCATTACTTGAAACTTTGGCGCTAGATATATAAAGCAATTGAGAGATTTGGCTAATTTATAGTGAATGAAATTATGAGTACTACCATAATCAATTAGCACTATTACCTTTTTCTTTTTGATATATCCTTTGATCTTGAGGGTTTGAGGAGTGATAATTCCAACCAATGCATGACATGATATGGTGGGAGTCATCTATTCAGAAGAAATCTCTTCTACATCTTCATCTTGAAATGGTTCTTGTTCTTGTTCTTATTCTTCTTCATCTTCACAATATATGTAGAATAATTTCTTCTCACCACACTTTTGTCCCTTACTGTACTTGTTATCACAATTAAAGAATAAACCTTTTTATTTTCTTTCCTCCAATTTTTGAGGTGTCAACCTTGTAAGTTGAGGTGGTTTAGAAGAAGGAACATTATTCTCTTGATCAATGTTAGGGGTGGTCCTTCTAGTAGCCATAGTCAGATTTTTACTTTGAACATTTCTCGCCACCCTGAACGCATTCTCCAATGATTTGGGTTCCCAAAGGCGAACCTCATTTTGAATGTTATCCTTTAAAGTTCTTATGAAGACATCAATCAAGTGCTCATATGGAATATATGTTACCTTTATATTCAATCTTTGGAAGTTCTCAATGTGCTCCGCAACTAAACCCTTTTGCTCAAGATTTATCAATTGGATGAAGAAGGTATTTCTACTTGTATCCTCATAGTGTGCTATTATTTCTTCCATGAAAATTGTCCATGTGACAAGTGATTTGTGAGAACAAAGCCATTGATACCACACAAAGTGATTAGGTTCTAAATATAAGGACACAATATGTACCTTTTGTGTGTGTGGCACATCATGTAGATCAAAGAACTGCTCCATCTAGAGTATCCATGTGATTGGATCCTTGCCATCAAACTTCCTCGTATCGATATGAGGAAATTGGTTTATCTTCAACCCAAAGCTGGAGTTTCTCTAGTCTTGATTCATCTTCCTTGTGTCCTCATCATGAATTTAATGGGATACATTGTAACTTTCACGTGGCCTCTCTATTAGCAATATTTTCAACCCTTCCATGATCTCCCCTTTTAATCCATCCATCTTAGTATCCATCATCACTTCTAGCTTAGCTTCAGTTGAATCCATCATCCTTTGTAGTTCATATTTTGTTACTTCCTTCTTTTGTAAATCATCTATGTCCTTGCGCATTTCTTCACCTTCATCAAGAGTCCAAGTAGGAATTTTTGAGGGATTATTTGGTGTATAAATTCCCTTTTTTGGTGGCATGTTGGCCAAGTATTATTTCAAGGTAGGAATTCCTAATTGGCTTTGGTAGAGGTCCTCACAAACAAGGGAGTGTCAGTTGTTATAAATCTCTGATATATGTGCGGGGTCCAACAATAGTACTCATCCCAATATCTCAGGGCACTACCTAAGGAGGCTTGACCGTGACCTTAGCCATACTATCCGACTACCTAGGTACCAGAGAGTGATCTCTCCAAGTGTTGTTCTCGGTGTACTATAGAAACAAGACGACCAAATGGTTTACTTGGTTGGTCTCAGGATTCTAGGGGGTCTCTCAATATACGTCAGGTACATGAGAGCTCAAATCCATAGTATTGTTGTCTAATGTGCAACCTTTTGAACGGGGCCTTCCGATATACTATAGTTTTGTGGAAGAACCACACTTTCCCGGGGTTGTAGCGCTGACAAGTAATAATATCTCCTACGTTTTGAGATGAAGGAATACGTATGTACCTAAAAATACCTAAGATTCTCTCAATTTTATGTGATACTCCTTTTATACCACTTTATTCCACTTTTTTAATCACCCTAATTGGATCTTCTAGTCAAAAGATATGCAAACTTCCAAAAAAACAAACACACCTTTTAGAACCCTGATTTGGAGATTGTTCTTCTAGCCGACCTTTCTTCTACTGTATCTCTACAATTTAATCCCTTATGATTCTAAAATTCATCATGAGGTAGCCTGATGTGTCTTCTTTCCAACCCCATAGGTTAGACTAATATTGGATTCTCCAAGAGAATTTTAGGATAACTTTTCCAAGATGTGCTTATTTGTTTCCCTTTACAGAGAGCAAACTTGTACGGACTTCCACATGTCACTGTCTTCACTTCAGAACTTGAAATTTGTATATTTAAAACTTCAGTCCTTACCCTAACCAATGGAATAGGTCTCACTCAATTTGGAGGTATGTAGCTTCAGATATAACAATTTTCCCAAGAACACATGTTTTAGACTAAAATTTGGACCATCCAAAAACCCTAATTTCCTCAGAGAATAAATTTCATAGTACAGTGAATCAAGGGATGAAATTTGTACACAAGACACTTCACTATTATTCCTTCGTACTGTAAAATTTTAGAACCTAAAACCAAGCCGAAAATAATTGGGAGTGAAAATGCCAAGAAGACCTATTTCAGACTAGTTTTAGGACTAGTCAAAAACCCTAACTTGAACAAAATGTATCTCCAAACATATAATGAACCAAGATCTGAAATTTGGACCCAAGTTAGATCTACACCATAGAAATTCCAGATCCTGAAACCTTCCAAAAAAAAATATGTAGTGAAAATTCCAAGAAGACTTGTTTTGAAGAAGCCGGTCCCAAGGATTGTCTAGCTCTGATACCAAATGTTAAGAACCAAATATCAAAATAGCATTAAAACCTCAAAATAAGTACTCAACTCCTTGAAAAAGAGAGAAATTCAGATAATAATCCTCTTCGAGGGGGCAACCTCCTTATACAACATATGAATTCACAAATACAAGATGATTCCAAATGAAAAGGTCTCCTTGGTATATATAAGAGACTAGGAGGTACAATTACAATTGATGGACCCAAGCTGACATAAATAAAATAACAATACTAATGTAATATGCCCCAATTAATGTGTAATGTACCACGATTTAGGGCCATTAAAAAATTGGGACTCTATAATATACTTTGTCACTGAGAACTCTGTATAGTCTGTGTTGAAAAAGTAGTGGCCAAGTAAGAATTTGTCTTTCATAGTCTTATACTCTATTCAAGTTGTAGGTGTAGCTCCCACTGATCTTTTGAGTTCTTCAAGTCATTTTTTCATTCTTCCCACATAGTGCATTACATCCACTACAACTATGTCCTCAATGGAAGGCAATGCAATGGATATATGAGAAATATTCCAATAGCCAAAAGAAGATTAATGTTTAGGTATGGCAATGAATTAGGAACTCTCTTATCAACAAGGAGATAATGTTGTCAATAACCACATTTTCACCGAGTACTTTAGATAGTTGGATGCCATGGGATAATCAAATTAGAAAACAAATATGGTATACAAATAATCACTAAAATATTAAAATAGGGTTGCTCCTTGTGTCGACAATATATCTACAAGAGAGAAAGAAGTTACTAACATATACCACCTTCTATGTATTTGAATAGACTCATATAATCTTGTAAGGTAACTCCTGACCTCCCAAACAAATAGTTCTACAAGGAGCATTTTATACCAACAATTATAATAATCTATAAAGGGATTTCTCTTTCTACTTTTAAATGTCTAAATTTTCATTTGTCTATAATATCCAACAAGGGACATTAACAATATATGAACTCCATAAAATACATTATACCATAATTTTTTTTAAATAAGAAACAAAATGTAGACTGCAACATTACCAAAATTTGTTTAATAAGGAGAAATTCTAGTGATTTTCTACATATTAATCAATATGCTCCACCTTGTATCGATAACAATCAAGCCAACATAAATTTTTACATTAAATTCTGTGCCTAAGAACTAATGTAAATGTATAAAAACTCTTATATTATGGTTAACTACAAAGATCCATCAACTCCCCTTCTAGTTGCTTCTCTAGCCTTAGTCTTCTTGATTCAACGAATTTGCTGAGCTCTGCTCTTCCTTTCCTTCAATTGTTTCTTGGATTTATCTACCTTGGTTGTAAGTCCATTCATGATAAGCCTATACACTAACAATGAGTGTAACTAGTGAGAAACCAACTTCGAGAGAATTGGTATTCAAGCAATGAATAAAGAGCACACAACAAACAACCAATAACCTACAACAACATACAACCCATACAATTTCATATGACCTATAGGGACACCCACGATTCGCAATTGACCTTTGAATGTTGTGTATGGCACAATAAAACAACTAAATCATTGTTTACAACTATAAAAGAGTGGATTTCATTCAACACTTGGATGGAAAATGCCCATGTCTTTCCCATAATACCCAATGATATGTGAGTGAAGAATTGCTAAATTCCAAGGTTGAGAATGAAAACTAGAGAAACAAATCTTTTATTACAACCTTTGATCTTAGAATTTAGAGTGAATCAAACAATGGAAAATACATAGTTGTTAGCGTTATTTAGTTTCACATGGTGAATGAAACTATAAACGAAATCCACAAAGCTATAATAGAGATTGAGTTTTCACACCCATAAAATACCCAGGCAACAATTTAATATGAATAAGAGAAATATCAACACACATGAGAGATTCTCACAACAACAAACACAACAATTGATGGGTGTTGTATATGCACTAAAAACATAGTAAAAACCCTCAATTAAATGTCAACACGGGGTAAGTAAACTTAGAGTTGTAGAAAAATATATGTCAAAGGTAGAAGGTTGGTAGGAGTATAGTCTAACTAAGGAAGGCAACTATCTAAGGCTAATCTACTCAGGAAAATCTTATCTAATGAGCAAACCCTACTAAGAAAATTGAAACTAGGTAACCTAAGTAATTTTGGGCCAAGGTTCGATGGATAGTTCCTAAGAAAGCAAGTAAAACCTTATGTAAAGAAAACTGATTCAATAATAAGAAATAAGAAAACTACTAAGCATAATAAGAAAATGACAAAAGAAAACTTCTTTAACTTGTCAACCTACATTCAATGAAAAACTACCCTATGAAAGCAAATAAATAAGCAAGTAAGCAAAAGCACCTATCTAACCTATTAAAGCAAATAGACAAGCAAGAAAATACACCTAACTAACCTACTAAAGCAAAAGACAAGTAAACAAAGGCACCTAACTAACCTACTAAATAAAAAGACAAGTAAAGGAAACTAACTACTGCAGGCAATCAAAGTAAAACTTCTCATTGAACAACTATCTAGCCTAAAAGGAAAGTGGACTAAATGCTTAATGCAAAACTATTTCTAATACGTGAAAGGAAATCTAAGAGGCAACTGGACTAAATGCTCAATGCAATGCATGAAAGGAAATCTATATTATTAAAAGAAAGAAAGACTAACAACTAATTCTTACTCTATGATAAGCAAACTACTATCTAATCTATCAAAGAAAATTATATCTATCCTACAATAGCAAATAAGACTATTTTCTAAACTATGAAAGCAAGAAACTATATCTATGAAAGCAGGAAAATTATCTCTTTTAAGCTATGACAATTCAAATATAATGTTGGTGGTTGTGTGAATGTCTTTGGTGTCGGATAATATCTCGATGGCACTTGACAACAAAGGACAATTCCAATGGTATAAGCTCAATACTAATCTCAATGGCAAAATGAAAGGTATGGATTAAACAATCCAATGAGAACTTAGCCATGACAAAAATAATGTTAAATACCATGCATATCCATGTATAAACCATCAACAACATAACGAGATCATCGTTATTTAACTAAGAAATTTAATTGCATTTTAATTCTAGAAAAGGAAATTGCGTAAAACAAAACTATGTTATGTCTACTCTAACCATTCAAACTGCAATAAGGAAACAATTGAAAACAGAAATTAAACTATGATATTAAAAAGTAAATTAACAATCTATATTAACCAACAACTAATTAAATGAAATCTGATATAAAACTGAAGTAAACAAGCTATAATCAAAAGCTGAAATTAACTCTATCCATCCATTAATTCCTGTCGAAGAAAACCCAAATCAAACTTTGTTCTATTCTAATTAAATTTTGTTTTAAACTAGACTATAAAATCATAAATCAAGCATGATCTAACATCTAAATGCACATGGGGTTAGTATAGAGACTTGCAAGTTTGTTCCTAATCTACAATATCAGTGCATGCTAGTACATATCATCATCTAACCTGCAAAAGAGAATCAAAACAACCAAGCTACAACAAACTAGTTAGCACAATAAAAACATGCATGTACAGAAAAT
>ML813573.1:17667-54888 GCA_009831015.1 Picea engelmannii | reverse complement strand
CCACTTACCACCCTAGGGGGGTCCAGGATACTACTATCCCCCTCCAAAACTGCTTTCCCCCAAAATCAAAACCGGTTTTTCCCTGTTTGACCAGTTGTCTTCCAAGGACGATTTCGGGAAAACTTGAAGGATTTTTGAGAACGGAGAGAGGTTTTTCTCCATAACTGGCTGAAGAACAATAACCTATCTCATTTGTTGAACAAGTATAAGGAATTGGGAGAATAAAATCCATCTCTGAGCATAATTTTTCAGGATTCCATGTTTCCTGATTTTGTCATGTTTTTGCGGTAGCTGTTTTGGAGAGCTAGAGATGAATTTGGAAAAACTGAAAGACTTTTTTGCTCAAAGAGGACTCATATACAATACCCCCTTTCAATTTTCTCATAGATGTCATATCTTTGGAGATACAAGAATCTGAGTGGACCCCTATTTTTAGTAGTTCGGCATGTCTTTCATGGTAGACAGTTCAAAATTTTCAGGGATTTGTTTCTATTTTTGGCCAGGATGTTGATTTCGACCTCCTGGGCCTGGGGGAGAGTTTTTTATATATATTTTTATAATTCAAATGTAAACGGGTTGATCAATTGAGACCTATTAGAAGGATGAATCTAATTTGGTAAACATCTCACAGAGCCTCGATGGATCAAATTTCAGTAACACAATTGCAGAATCACAGGATTCTTGTGTCAGTTTCATTGGTGAAGTTTTCTCCTTGTTAATTGTTTTCTTTTGTTTACCATATTGATTTCTACTTTCTTAATTATTTTAAGGATACAAAAGAACAAAAATCATTTAAATGTACCCTCTGTCACTTGCTTGGAATAATTTCTGTGTTTTTCCACTAAAGATTAAACTCAGGATTCTTAGTTTCTCTGTGTTTAATTGGATTTCTTAATCTGTTCCATCTTTCCTGTGCATTAAATCTTGAAGATCCAGAGTATTTTCCTACCCTTCCTTGCCATATTATATTTTTATGACCTGGCTTTGATCCACTCTGAGCTGTGACTGCATTGCCCAATGGTTTTTCCCTTGCTGTCCCAACCAAACGATTTAGAAAACCAAACCTATGTACAGTAATAACTAGCCTAAAATCTATTATAAACAAAGCTAGATCAGATAGAGAGAGCCCTCTTTTAGTCTTGGAGGGATATATCCAGGACTCCAAGTGGTTTGATGCTACCTCCGTGATTGCCTCCATGGCCGTGGGAAAGTTACAGAGTGCTAACACATCGTAGCCAACACCTATCTTGATGAATGGTGACCTTTGGAAACTAAGAATATCATCTAATATTTTAGTACTCTTTCCAAACTTCAAGCTTCTATTCAACTGATCAATTGTTTTGTCTAGTTCCTTTCTTGAGGATACTATTTCATTTTTTATCTTCTCACATTTTTTTAGTCGGCTTCTCACCACTTCGTCTATCATTTTTTCCTCTTCTAGTTGAGTCTTCGGGATGATAATTGTTTTTTTTTTGTTTCATCGAGATCGTGATCCTTCTTTTCATATTTCTTCAATTTTTCTTTATACTTTTTATTCCTTCCCCTGAATCTTTCTATTTATTCTAAGGCACTAACGAGTTATGTTTCAAGATTCACTCCCCCATCAATGTCTTCTTCTTCTTAATGTAATTTTTCCTTTTGATTGTCTTCATTTTATTTATCAGTAGACTATGTATCCATGAATATGAAGGGTATTTTTTTTCAATATCAAAAACATATCCATCACTTTGTTAGACCAAGATTTGCCTCACCCTATGCAATCTTGNAGTGCTAACACATCGTAGCCAACACCTATCTTGATGAATGGTGACCTTTGGAAACTAAGAATATCATCTAATATTTTAGTACTCTTTCCAAACTTCAAGCTTCTATTCAACTGATCAATTGTTTTGTCTAGTTCCTTTCTTGAGGATACTATTTCATTTTTTATCTTCTCACATTTTTTTAGTCGGCTTCTCACCACTTCGTCTATCATTTTTTCCTCTTCTAGTTGAGTCTTCGGGATGATAATTGTTTTTTTTTTGTTTCATCGAGATCGTGATCCTTCTTTTCATATTTCTTCAATTTTTCTTTATACTTTTTATTCCTTCCCCTGAATCTTTCTATTTATTCTAAGGCACTAACGAGTTATGTTTCAAGATTCACTCCCCCATCAATGTCTTCTTCTTCTTAATGTAATTTTTCCTTTTGATTGTCTTCATTTTATTTATCAGTAGACTATGTATCCATGAATATGAAGGGTATTTTTTTTCAATATCAAAAACATATCCATCACTTTGTTAGACCAAGATTTGCCTCACCCTATGCAATCTTGCAAAGAGGGCCTTATTCCATTTCCCTATGTAGACTTGTCTTCCCTGTTACTAAAACCCAGAGACAAAAATATAAATTTTTCCACTTGTACGCATCTTGCACCCTATACAACAAGTGTATACGTAGGCTGATCCACTACAACCCACGTACATCAGTATTTGTGCCAGAAAAAAAAAAAAAATTAAATGTTGGTTTTCCATGTCACGACAAGAAATATCTGATCCTTAGCCTTCCATATACTGGAAATGTTCTGATTTGACCCTTCAGTTTCATTTTGAAGGCTATAAAGAAGTCAATTATGAGTTGTGGAAAAGGAGATAGAATTCAACTTTGAGAGCAAAGTTACTCTAGATAAATTATTTAATTCATATTGAGTCTGCATTCCTTTGTCTTTTAATTATGAACTCAGTGTTCAACCCCCAATATCTTCCCTTATTGATGGAGAACCTCATTGTCTCCCTTATATGAGCTTGCCTTTGGTGGAGGATTGAAGTGGTGGAGGCCCAACTGGAAGAAAATTAGTTTCTCGATTATGAACCGTGCCGACATGGAATTCTATAATATTTTCACTTATGTTGATCATTTATTAATAGAAATACTCTCTTCCCTTCCAATTAATATCTTGAAAATATATGTGTTATTATCCATGGTCATATTTGTATGTATATTGATGGATTATGCTAACTAATGTGTTAACCTTTTATATTGCCACCACATGCTTATTTTTGCTTGTTTGTTGAGAACTTGTTGCAGGTATATACAACTTTGGGTCAAATTCCTCAACGATGGACATCATCGAACATCTAGACTAGGTATGAGTCTTCAACCTTTCTCCCTTTCTTGGCCTTGTTTCAAAGCATACACAGACCTTTTGCCTTGACAATCATGTATACAAGCAGGTTGTCTCACTGCAAGATGCATATATATGCTTTGTTTCCCTAAATAGTCACGTACACCTCTTCTCCTTGCTTGTTTGCTTGGTCTGGTGTTTATTGGGTGGGATTTGATGTTTGTTGAGCCTTATTGGGTCTCTGTAGTGCCTATTAAGTGCATGTGGGATGACAAGAAACCCTCTTTTGATTGAATTTCTGGGCGAAGTTTTTCTCTTCATCTTTTAAATTTTATTGTCCTTGTACATTGGACTGGGTGTTTTGTTGCTTGATATCCTACTTGAGTTATCTCTTTTTTATACACAGTAGGACTATATATCAAGTTATTTTTTCAGTCCATGCATTTTCAATTTCGATATATTGAAAATACAAAAAAATAGGCATTTTGCATTGCTTGGCATTTTTGTCCTTTGAGTTTTTATCATTAGCTTAGTGCATATAGTGAAATATTGCATTTTTACTTCTGAATTGCAGAGTTGAATTTGAAAATTGCATCGTTTTTAGAAGCATATCATTCATTAAAAGTTAAAGTTAGGACTTTGCATTTGTTTCATATTTACTTTTATTGCAGAGTTGTAACACCATGAGTTTCACTACCATACCTTTTTGAGTAATCACGACCATTAAAATAAATGCTATAATTTAAAATTTATTAGCAACGATTTTAATTTCTAGGGTGCACAAACTAGCCTAGGATTTAGTGCCTTGGAATAAGATTTTGTGAGTAAACTTATACAAGGCAATTAAATCAACATATGTGTCTGAGTCAGGGAGTGGAGAAATCCATTCTATAATTGGTAAGATCAGGAGGCTCTGATCACACCGGAGTTAATCACAAGGTCACGCAAAGTTGGTTGAAGGGATATCCCCCCGATACTTTCCTAGCGTCAGAGATATTTCTGGGGATCTATTTGTATCTAGGGATCTTGTTAGTACCCTTACCTCCGTGAGAGGCGATGCTTTCAAGGTTTCGGGCTTTGCTACCCTGCCCATACAGTGGATCTGACTTACGACTGCTTGCTTGTGCATCAATTATACAGTGATTTATTAGTTGCTTGAATGAGGTGTCCCATAGGTTACTTCCATGGGTTATTATGCAGGTACCCTGGGTTAGATAAGGATCGGACAACACACAGCCTTTATGGAGGATTACCTCTCTGGGGGGATCTGACAGACTAGTTGTTAAGCCCACGCAGACCCTTATAACTAATTTTGTTACCTTCGATCTTTAGCAGGGAGTCTCAGGCCCCTCTTGGGCGAGACATGCCTTCTTTAGGGAGGGAGGCCACTCAGCCACTTTACCCCGTTCGCATGCATATTGGTCATTTGAACTTTTTGTGTGCTCTTTGATTATTGGTTGGCCTTAAGAGTTTATACTGAGTTCTCTTTATCATGGATAGTGGAGTTCCTTTGACTCCTTCATTTACTATTTCTTACCCCATGATGTCTACTTAGTTCATGGGGATGAATCCTCCTATTTCTTATAGTAGTATGAAAAACTATGGTACTCAGTCCACACCTTGGGTCTCTATCCATTCTCTGGTTGATATGCCTTCACCTTTTCAATCCTCTCCCTGGTCTTCTTATGTGAATCCTAGCATTGGATCTGGGGGCACCATGGCCCCAATGCATATGTTTTCATTTCATATGAGTCATGTCCCTCAGCCTTCTTTTACGACGGGGGGTTGGAACCTCTCCTCTTACGGATCCAGTCCTATTTATGCTCTTTCAGGAGATAATACTCAGATGGGTGTTTATTCTACTTATTACACTCCATCCATGTATCCTCTGTCTTCCATGTCAGTTCCTTCGAACACTTTTTCCATGACAAGTCCTCAGGTATCCCCGGTTGTTTCTTACGGGGAGAATCAATTTTACGGTTTGGGCTACCCTCTTTATGGAACCCCTTCACAAGGGGGCAACATATATCCTCACGTGAATAGTCCTTGTCATACCTCCGTCTCTTCGTAGAATTCATTCATGATGCCCATACACACCTCTTTGAATCAGTTAGGCGAAGGATACTACCTCTTTGGACAGGGACAGGGGGTAAACCAGGACCCTTCCTAGCCTGCAATGTTTCAGAGTCAATATTTCCTTGGACCTTGGCATCAAATGCCACATATTACCGCTAGTCCAGTCACTGTCATTCATACTGGAGCTCCATCACCAACCTCTATTAGTCATGTTGGGGATGGGTCAACTACTTCCACAAGTCTTGTTAATAATTCACACCCAGCCACTGCTAATCATGTTGGGGGCACCATTTTGATCACCACGATTCCTATCAATACCGCATCTCCAACCTTTGTACATCATGTAGGATATGACTCTCCTGCCTTTGCTTGTCGTGTTGAGAGTATGTCACCCGTCGTTGTGAACACAATTGGGAACATCGAGAAGCCTAGACACCTTAGACGTAAGCCTAAGTTCCTTTGCGGGACTTGAAAATGATATCACCTTACTCATCTATGTCCAGCTACTGCTGAGATACCATAAGTGTGGGGCTCACCCAAAGGCCCTTTGGATTATGAAGCATCTGTGGTTTCCCCACACCTTGTTCCTCCTTTGATTGACATGGTGGTAACACCGTTGCATTCCTCTCCTGACCTCAGCCCCGTTGTTGAGGGTGATGTATCCCCTATCCCTATTACCATGCATCCTCTTCAACCTAGAATTGAAGAAGTGGTCATACCAGCACAATATCTAGTCAATCCTACTCTCCTTATGGAGAGTGATGCATCCTTCAATCATATCATCAGCATTCCTAACCCAACACCTTCTAAAAGAGAGAGAGTTTTTATTTCACCAAGTCCTCTCCACCCTGGTTTTGAGGACATCAACTTTGATTGGGATAGTCCTGTGGGGTATCCAATGCCCCCGCCTATGTCTTTTCCAGTAAGAGATATTATCTGATCTATCACGGAGGCTATATACTCATTTAGTGCTTTATCCTCCTCCACTTGGAGAGATTTAGGTTTTCCCAAGCTTATGTCGGCTATTCGTAAGATATTGACATTCCACAGAAGCTCTGCACGAGATCCTTGGCCTCCCGTGTGACTTGATGCCTAGAATCTCCCAAACGAGTTTAATTTAAGTTCTTTTCCGACTCGTTCAAAAAGTGAAAATATTGTCGAGTGATTTGTCCCTTTCACACTCGTTAAATTAGATTTGAAAGGTCATGATTCTTAGTTATGCTCTTTTATGACTCGTTATCAAAAAGTGAAAATATTATCGAGTGAACTTGTCTCTTTCACACTCGTAAAATTGGTTTTGAAAAGATGTCTATTTGGCACAAGTTTATCCCTTTTTCACACCAAGTAGACTAAAATATATAAAAAATGACATTTTTTTACGTTAAGTTGTGATTTCATCTCATGCCCTTGCTTACAGTATTGAGCCTATAGTTGTTTCTTTCTTTGCATTATAAATCGTTTGCCTCAGAAATTTTTCGTCCTCAACCAAGCAGAGCCTTGTTTATATCCTTCACAATTTGACACCCTATACCTAGGAGGGAACATTCCCGCAAGTGTCCATCTCCTGCATGCACTTCCATGCATTGAGCATAGGTATGTTCCACTGCTAGAACTAGTTTTGCTTACTTTCGACACTCGTTTCCTCCTATGTATCATAGCATTCATTTGTCTATGAAAAAAAAATATATATATATAGGCGAGAAGGGAGTATTATCCTATATCGGCAATAGTCGTGTCGCCTTTGAATAGAGAAAAAAGTTATTTGAGTCCATTCATCATAATTTTTGGATTAGCATGGCCTTAGGAAGCTGAGCTCATTACAGAGTCTTCTCTACCAACAGGTTACTCTTCCAGTCCCTATAGAGAATTTCATTGATTCCTCCTGCACATCGTGGTTTCATCATTGGGTCTATGCTGCTAGAGTCCTCCATATATATCATCCTCTTGTTCAAAGGAAGTCTATCAACCTGTTTCAGCCACTCCTCAGAACTTTCGACTTTGCATGTTGTCCATACCCTTAGTTTATCTCAGAATAACATGATACTCTAGTCCTATCATGCACCCTGGCCCTACTTTCATCATTGGTAGGTCACCTTGAACCCAGCAGTCGACATTTCATCATTGATCTTTGACTGGTTGATTTCCCTTATGTTTGACATCAAGATATCAATTCACACATTGGGATTCGTGTAGTGTCTTGGATGCCATTAGACTTATTGGTGGTTTCCTCACCTTTGTCAACAAAATTCATCATTGGTTGTTATTCAGAGGGTCTTTTGTGTACCGCTTGCACTTGGCACACGCGAAAGATGCACAGGGTCATTGGTTCGTGAACATGTTCTTCGTTCGATTTCCACCAAATCATGAAGCTCCTACTTTGTACATCGTGCTAATTGATGAGAGATGCCTTAATGCTCTCCTTTCAGCGGGTCTCTTTCTATTGAATTCAACCCATTTATTCTAGAAATGAGACCTAGAGTCTTATGAGTACCTTGAGGCTTGCAGTCATCAGTGGCAGGCCCTCTCGCCATCGACAGTTGGGAATACATCAATATCTCTCGATCGATGGATTATTCAGGTGTTCGACACTGACTCCTCTATTCACACTTGTAAGAATGTACTTGGTGCCTTGATACCTACTTTCATTATCAGTAGGTTGTCTCGTGTTTGTTAACGGTATACATCAATGACCAGTAATCAAACGATGTCTCATTCTGTTTGACCTCAAATCCTTTATTCACATGATGTAGACTTTCACCTTTGGCGGATTGTATAGAAGACTTGAAGACATCACTATGTGGTCGCAGCTTTCCTGAACTATTGTGTCCTTTTCATTGGACCAGTACCTATATGACTTCAGTGATCATGGGAGATCGGATTGTACTCCATGGTATACAAACATCTTCAGATTGGTTTTGAGACTAATTCTACTGGGCCTTGTTCGTCACTATGAAATCTATTGGCATGTAACCGCATTTGTATTTGCCTATTCATGGCCACGAACACTTATTTGGTATATTTTTCACATGGATCTGCAGTGTATTTTTGGCAGCCATGTATGCAAAGTCAGTGCAGAATGCAATGAGCAATTGAGTTCGTCCAACTGGTTCCCTACCACTCCACTCCTGGGTTATTTATAATTTATTTCGGCCATCGCAGTTTCTCCTCTGACCTCACACATTAGGGGGCATCTGTTAGAGAAAGATTTTCCTCACCCTATGCAATCTTGCAGAGAGGGCCTTATTCCATTTCCCTATGCAGACTTGTCTTCCCTGTTACTAAAATATAGAGACAAAAATATAAATTTTTCCACATGTACGCATCTTGCACCCTATACAACAAGTGTATATGTAAGATGCTCCACTACAGCCTGTGTACATCGGGATTTGTGCCAGAAAAAAAAAAAATTAAATGTCAAGTTTCCATGTCACGATAGGATATCTTTGATCCTTGGCCTTCCATATACTGGAAACATTCCAACTCTGCCCTTCAGTTTCATTTTGAAGGCTATAAAGAAGCCAATTCCGAGCTGTGGAAAAGGAGAAATAATTCAAATTTGAGAGCAAAGTTACTCTGGAGAAATTATATACTTCGTATTGAGTATGCATCCCTTTGTCCTTTAAGTCTGAACTCAGTGTTCAACCCCCAATATCTTCCCTTATTGATGGAAAACCTCATTGTCTCCCTTATATGAGATTTCCTTTAGTGGATGATTGAAGTGGTGGAGGCCTGGTTGGAAGGAACTTAGTTTCTCAGCTCCGAACCGTGACGACACGGAAGTTTGTAATATTTTCACTTCTTCTGATCATTTATTAATAGAAATACTCTCTTCTCATCCAATTGATGTCTTGCAAATATATGTGTTATTATCCATGGGCGTATTTGTATGTATATTGATGGATTATGCTAACTAATGTGCTAACCTTTTATATTGCCACCACATGCTTGTTTTCCCTTGTTTGTTGAGAACTTGTTGTAGGTATATATAGCTTTGGGTCAAAGTTCTCAATGGTGGACATCATCGAACATCTAGAAGAGGTAGGCCTGTTTCTTATATCCCTTGCACATTGGTTTATATAGCATATCATCGGAATAGAGTTGATTTCTGTAGTCATTTCTATCTATTGTGGTTCACCCTAGCCATAGAGAGATTTTCCTCATAACACACTTTATTTAGATGAGCTATTGTCATTTCTAGAGTAAAAACTCTTCTTCTTAGTACATTTTCCTCTTTTTTGTCTATAAGGTTTTCTTTTATTGTTATGTTCATTTTTATCATTATCGTCCTCATCATCGCTATCTTCCCTTTTTTCCTATGGATATTTAGTAGCAAAATGGCCTACTATACCACAGTTAAAACAATTGAAGGGTAGCTTACCTTTGTATTTGCTAGATCCTCTTTTTATCTTTCTCACAAATTGTGGTTCTTCTGTATTTGATTCATGGTTGGAACAATCACATAATTTGTGTCCTTTTGTCTTATTTGATGCTTTGAAAGATTCTTCCTATTGTGTTGGATTTTATTTTTTTGTCCTCGTCTCATATGCAATGAGAATCCCATGCAACTCATCCATTGCCAGTTTCTCCAGATCCTTCATTTCTTCAATGGTTGAGACCTTAACATCAAATATTAAGGGGAGTGACCTTAGCACATTTTTCACAATCATTGGTTATTCAAACTTCTCACCAAGTCATATGAGGGTGTTGACAATTTCATCCACTCGGAAGAGATAGGCTACAACATTTTCTTTGTATTTCATTTTCAGACTCTCGAACTGTCTTCTATGAGTTTGGATCTTTTCCTTTTTAACCTTGTCATTTCCTTCGTAGATATTTGGAATTTTGTTCCAAATTTATTTTGTCGATCCACAATGCACCACCTTGACAAACTTGGATTCTAATAGACCACACAAGATGAAATTCGTGTCTTTTGTATTATGTTCACTAGGCTTCTTCATGACCACATTTATTGGTGGAGTTGTTGGGGTTGTATAACTAGTCACAACTTATTTCCAAATATCAAACCCAAGGGCCATTAGATATGTTCGCATCCTTATGCTCCATAATGTATAGTTTGTTTTATAAAACAATGGAGATCTGTTTGTGGGGAAACCTTCTTGATTGGTCAAGTGTGCTCTCGAGATCTACCTTCCGGTGGTTAGATTGTTTTCGAAGGAACCAAATATAATATCGATTGTTGAACTTATGCTTATATTGAGAGGGAGAGGTGAATAAATATAAGATATTTTTTACTTTAATTGAGCATTCATAAATCATTCATTAAATTTAAAATAGTAAATGAATTCAAACTCAAATCATGGTACATAAATTTTAACTTGGATACCATTGCGAGATAAAACCAAAAAAATGTATCTTTATAAATGTTTGTAGGCACCAACCTATTATTACAAATCTTGTAGGAACCAACCTACTGAATACATCAATATCCTAAACTAAGCACCAACTCAACAAGATATTGTGTAGGCACCAACTCAACAAGATATTGTGTAGGCACCAACCTACTAGAGACACCAATCTCCTCAACATAGCACCAACTCAACAAGATATTGTGTAGGAAACAACCTACCGAAGACACCATTATCCTCAGATTAGCACCAACTGAACAAGATATTGTGTAGGCACCAACCTATTGAAGACCCCAATATCCTTAGTTGAGCACCAACTCAATAAGACCTGTATAGACACCAATATAAGATCTTCATACACAAAGTACTTCTGAATTCTCATGCATTCTTCATACTTCATGCATTTCACAACATCATCATACCCTTAACTTTCATGTTCCAACACCTCTCCTTGCTTCATACTCTAGACATAGCTTCAAACCCCAGTAAGATTTAGCCTTCATGACCTAGTGAACCTCATAGAATAATTCCCATAATATAATTCCAGAATACAACATCACAACTTAAAAAAAACACACTTTGTACCTTCATAGACCTCAATCCTTCATAGCACACCCTTAAGAATCCAAAACTCCTATTGTGCACATTTAGACCCCAAAAAGACTCCCCAACTCCTCTTGTGCACCTCATATATCTTATGCGCACCTCAAACATGATATTGTTTCTTGGATTCTCTTCAAATGTGCACACCTATCCTATATTTATAGTGTATATGTGCTCACTTTTAGAGTCGACCTGTAAAGACTAGTTGGGCCGACTTGAAATTTTTGTCTAGGTTGTCTCATAGAAAAATTCATATCTCCTCATTCTTAAGGAGTTAGAGGGAGTTCTATATATCGTTGGAAAGGTCTCGAATAATATTTCCAACCATATAACTTTTTCTCCCATTTGAGATAGGTATTTAGAGTAAAAAATACTTCAAAGATAGGGTATCCAAACTAAGCATAAAAATCCAAAAACAATATTTCCAACAATATCCATATTACAATGTTTATCTTGGACTTGTGTAGTCCCCCCCTGTATTTGACATCAATGACAACACTATTTCCAACATCAACTGAACTATTGCCTCAACCTTTAATGCATCAATCGTGGTCCCCCTATTGGATATAATAAATCCTAAAAGATTCCATGAGATTCAAATGAATACTATAATATTGACATCTTTCAAACACAAGACGAAGATGTGTAGGATGATCTAATCGCTTGTGAGAGTGAGTAGCAAGGTCATCAAGATAAGATTCGACAATATGCTTTAGATCATGAAAGGTGAAAGACATATCCTGCTAAAACGTAGCTCCAACATTTTTAACACCGAAAGGCATCTTTTGATAGGAGAATGTACCCCAAAGACATATAAATGATGTCTTGTGCTGGTCTTCAGGTTGGATCTGGATCTGGTTATAGCCAGAGAATTTTTTCATAAACAAAAATATGTCTCTTCCCACAAACTCATCGATGATATTATCAATAAATGGTGTGCGAAACTTGTCCTTTGAACATGCCTTATTCAAATCCTGAAAATCCATGCAAAGGAAAATGGTTCCCTATTTCTTATAAACTGAAATGGGATTTGACACCCATTTTGTAAGGGGAATAGAATAGATAAAACCATCATTAATAATTTTCTCTACCTCTACCTTAATTTCTTCCACCTTTCATGGTTAACTGGTCGTCAATTTCATCGAACAAGTTTCACATTTTTGTACATTCTTATCTCATGTTCAATGATTTGGAGGTCTATTTCTATCATTTCTTCATATGAACAGAAAAATACATCATGGAGTTCTTTGAATAGGGTAGTATAAGTGTGGATCTCCTCCAAAGAGTAGTCCTCACCAATGAAGACATTTTCCATGACACTAGGGGCTCGAGAGATGTTGATTGGAATTGTTTCTGAAATGTTTTCCATGTTTCCCTCGGTGTACACACCATGCATAGTTAAGGGGTTCATGAGATGATAATCACCTCTACTGAAAGTCAATCAAAACTCTCCCATATCAAACCTACTAAGTTTTGGGAGGAAGTAATACCTATGGTGTAATTCCTCCCAGGGTTGTTCGGGCCCAGTCATTGCCTCAAGGATGGCCTCATCAAAAGGAAAAATAATATCAAGGTAATAATGTGAGTTAGAAGAATTAAGGGCCCAAATGGCCTCTATAATATGATCCACCTCTTCTTTCCAGGAAGGAGTAGCATCAAGATCTGCAATAGCTTGTCGAATTGCTTGGTAGGATATCTTAGTTGCATATAGTGGCATGGTGATATTGGCATTCTCAATACCTTCCACTGAATCATATGGAGATGGTAGAATCCACAAGTCCTCAAAATAATATGTATGAAACTAACACACCTAAGATGTGGGAACCGATAAGACCAATTGATCAGAACACACTAGAACAGAGTTAATGTACGATATTGGTGCCATGAAGTTGAATGTTCCCATTAAGGAATAATACATACTAACACCAATGCTCTCAGTTTTTGTTTGAGAGTTTCAAATAACAAGATTGTAGATCATGTGGATGTCGCAGAGTTAGAATGCATAAATGATATTTGATAAAATGTTACAATTCTCCCTTCATGAGGGAAACATAACACTCAAAAAATCGAGGATACAACAACCATCATAATGTACATCCAACTTCGTCCTAAAAAAAGGTTGTAGTTGAGTGGGGCGTCGACCACTTCAACTTTTACTGTAACATTTTCTCCCCTAAATAGACAGAGAAAGAGGAAATAATCTCGTGTGGATTGAAAGAATGTCCATCAAAAGAAGTGATAAAAATGGGAGACAAAGTGAGCTTGAGAGAGACAACAACTTTCCAACAAGACAAAGACATAGCGCACGTTGAGGTACATGATGTAAAATTGATGTTTTTTACATCTATTTTTTAGTGTTTTTTTAGCGTATGATTTTCGCCAATGGTTTTCTCATTCCAGTTAAGGAATTAAGGTTGTTGACTAATCTGGGTCAATGGATTAGGGGTCTTGGATGCCACGAGATCATATATATATATTAGAGGTGCAGATCTAAACATGTTGTTGTTTTTCTTGATTTGTGTTTACAGGGTAAAATCTTTGTGCAATGTGTGTGTGTGTGTGTCATTGTATCTTTTATGTTTTTACTAAGAATCTATTTACAGTAATTTATTTTACAAGGTTAAAATCTACATTTGGTATCAAAGAAATTATTGGCTTCAAGGGGATGCCTTTGTGGTTAGGGTTTTTGGTTGGGGTCTGTGGTAATCCTTGTTACAGTGGGAGATCTGTGGTATCGATTCTTCAGGTGAAAATAAATGGCGATCATTTCGAAAATAGAGATTGAGAAATTTAATGGGTAAAATTTTGAGTTGTGGAAGCTCAAGGTGGAAGATTTGTTGGTGGACACATATTAGTGGATTATTGTGGATACAGGTACTACACCTACAAGAACGTTAACATAAGACTGGGAAAAGTTGGATTGGAAGGTGAAGAGCACATTCCAGTTGTGTCTTTCCGATTCAATATTATTGAATGTCTCAAGGGAAGCTACAACCAAGGAATTATGGCATAATTTTGGGGCTTTGTATCAGTCAAAGTCCATGGTAAAAAAATTGTCCTTGTGGAAGAAGTTGTATAACATGAGGATGAAAGATGGAGACTCGATGATAGATCATCTTAACGCATTCAATATTGTTGTGAGTCAACTATTATATGTTGATATTAAGATTTATGATGAAGATAAGTGTATCAAATTATTGTGCTCTTTACTAGACTCGTCGGATAGTATGGTTGTGGCCATAGGTAGTAATACAACTACATTAAGTTTCGATGATGTGATCTCATCCTTGTTGTTGGAGGAGATGAGGTGGAAGAACATGGAGCGGGGGATAGGCATTATTTGCATTATTTTTAACAGGAAAATCCTAGGAAAGAAATAGATTTAAGTCCTCAAGTGGGAGATATAAATCTAAGGGAAGATCTAAATATCCTAAAAAATTTGTAAAGGTATGTCGAATATGTGGAAAAGAAGGGCACTATAATAAGTAATGTAGATCCAAAAGTGTTGAGAGGGGGAAGGGATATGAAGATTCCCCTTCTACAGAATAAAAAATCTCCACATAAGGAGGAGATGTGTACTTGGATTCTTCAAGAACACATGTAAATCATGAGGCATGGTTGGCTGACTCAATTGCATCCTTTCATATGACTCTTCATAGGGAATGGTTTTGTGAATATGAAAGTTATGATGGAAATAATGTTTTCTTGGGTGATGAATTGATAACCAAAATCATAGGATGAGGAAAAGTCAAGTTGAATATCATGGATGGAAGGATTAAAACACTCCCTGGTGTTCTGTACATCCTAGTATTGGCCATAGATTTTATTTCTATAAACAAAATGGATGATGCAAGGGTAAAAACAATGTTTGAGAAAGAAACCTGCGGGATGGTTCGAGGACCAATAGTGTTGTTGAAGGGAGTTCGGTGTGGAACTATGTATAAGATACAATGAATACCTATTAGTGATGGGTGAAATAGTTCCATTTTTCCTGAGATTGGAGATAAATAAGAAAAAAATCTTACAGTCTCTGGAGAAAAGGCTATGTTGTGGCATTAAAGACTAGGGCATATCAGAGAGAAGGGCCATCGCCCACTACAGAATAAAGGTATTGTTGAAGGCATATATAACTTCTCTATATATTTTGATTTATGTGAACATAGAATATATGGAAAGAAGCATAGGGTAAGATTCCCCTCTAGTGCAATGAGGGAAGAGGGAATTTTACAATCGGTGCACACTGATGTCTTTGGACCTGTGTTGGTTCCATCACTGGGAAAATATGTTTACTATGTCTCATTTATAGATGAATTATCAAGGAATATGTGGATACATTTCCTCATGAAGAAATATGAAGTGTTTGACAAGTTTGAAGAGTTTAAGGCTCTTGTGGAGAATCAAACAGAGAAAATAATTAAGGTGTCGAGGACAGATATTGGTGGAGAATTCTGTCGAAATGAATTTAAAGAATTTTGTAAGAAGTGTGGTATAGCAAGGAAAAAGACTACTCCATATGCACCTTAATAAAATGGAGATGCAAAAAGGATGAATAGGATGTTGATGGAAAAAGCAAGGTGCATTCTCAGTGGTGCCCGGTTAGGACATGGCTTCTAGGTAAAGACAATGGGCACTACATGTTACCTGATCAACCGATCACCCTCATCAACAATTTATGACAAGAATCCAAACGAGGTATGGATTGGTAAGAAACCATCTCTCTCACATATCAGATTATTTGGTTGTGATGCCTATGTTCGTGTTCCAAAGGAAAATAGGAATAATCTAGATAAAAATGTTGAAAAGTCTATCTTTATTGAGTATAAAGATGTTATGAAAGGTTATAAGATTTGGAACCCAAAAACTAAGAATGTAGTGTACAATCGAGATGTGGTATTTAGAGAAATCAAAGATGTTGTCAAACAATAATTCCTACTAAGGAAGGAAGAACTAGAGAAAATAGAGTTTGAGTTGAAGGATGATGAATCAGACTCTACAGAAGAACAAGAATTAGAAGAAGAAGATCCTCATACTCAAGTATTGAGGAGATTAGTTCGGGAAAGAAGGCGGCTAGAAAGGTATACTTCACCTGATTTCCTCTCAAATTTTTCTTTGTCTATTACTAATGATGATCCTACAACTATTGGGGAGGCAGTGGATTTAGAGGATGGAAAACTATGGAAAAAGGCCATGGTTGAAGAAACGGAAGCCTTGGAAAAGAATGAGGCTTGAGACCTTCCAGAAATGTGTGGAAGAGGACTTAGGGAGAAAAGTGGAGGTATTTTTCTTCCATCTCCTTCACTAGTAATCTTTTGGGGGCTAAAATCCTTTTGATTGGGGAGTTGTGATTAGAAAAGAATCATTAACAAGACTGGCATAGAAAAAAAAAATTGGCTAAGTATTCCAAAAGTTTTGAAGTATTCTAAAGGGTCAAAGAAATGGCTAAGTGACTTGGAATGGATCGTATATTGTTTGTTGGATAGAAAGGAAGTCATTGGTAGATAATTACTAGACAAAGGATCCATCAACAAGATAGTCATGGACATAATATTTCTCGACAATCAATGTGTTTTTATGGTCCTAATGTTTAAATGATGGTGTGTAATATTCAAATAAGGTCGTGGTATAACCTATATTATGTGTATTTTGAGTTTGTTTAGTTATTTGGTTTAAAATATGACCTATTCAAATGCTTTATTATATTATATATGGGTGGTTAGGACTGACCTAGATTTTCAGGCCCATAACCCCTCTTAAGGAGGGTGCCTCACCTTAGAGTGTGTATAAATATACACTCACCCTCATTTGTATAAATAAATTATTTGATCATGGGATACATGCTCTCTTATGTGATTCTTTAGCCTACAAGAACCTACATCTTGTGTTTCTCTTGTTCATGGGTACTTATATTATGTTTAGTGTTAACTTATGGTTTGTTGGTCAGTTCCACTTGATCCTTGAGTATCTCTTGTGATATGTAAACTATTGTGGATATTCAAATGGAACAGTTCATCACAACACATCTGACAAATAAAAATGAAATCTACACTATGAAGGTTAAATTCCTTTGGATTCCAGAATATTTAGTTACTAATTTTTTGTGTATGCATGAAATAGATAAAATAAGGAAAATAAAGAATAGTAAAATAGAATCACACACCATCCACAAAATGACACAAAATTTTCTCTGGGAAACCCTTACATGAGAAAACCTAGCTAGAAGGTGAGGTTGCACTACTCTCTTTTCTTTGGTATGTAAATAATGCAAGTACAAAGGAGAAGACACTCTTTATGGAGTTACTTGAGATCTTGGCCTATTAGGATGCTACTGAACATTAATCCCCTATGTTATGCTCTCTAATTTCCCACTCCCAGTTTCTCTACTCATCTATGGAACAAAATATAATAGTATAGAATGGAACCCCTTGTCCTACTAGTAGCCCGATATTTAACATAGCTCAGTAGCCATCTAGGGGTAGGATTTTGTCTTCCTCAACCCTCAATTGTTATAGATTTTTGGACCTTCTAAAATATTCTCAAAATTACATATGTGGCTAGCCCCATATACATGAGTAACAGGGGTTGACGTAGCATCCTCTCATACCATGGTGGTAAACACAGTACATCAACTTGCGTGAGACATAACTTTTGCATACGAGATCCAATTGATGTATGGTATGGATTGTTAGAAAGGTATCAAAGTGTAGAACATTGTCAAGGGGGTGTGTATAAGTTTCTACACCAAAACCCTAAAAAATGTCTTTTAATGCCTCAAAATGGTTCTAGAAGGTTTGGGACCCCAGTTTACCAAACCAGGACCTGCCACTAAAATGACACTACAAGTTGATTCCTCCAATTTTTTCCACTCTAAAAGCATCAAGATAGATGACAAATAATATGATGATCTAATTCAAATCATACCTCCCCGTTTAGGGAGGCTTTTGGTCCCCAAAATCTTTACTGAATGAGGTGAGGAAATTTTTCTTCTCCCTTCTACTAGGAGTACCACTTTGTTTTTCCTGGAAGTTGTCCTTTCAACCCAATCTACCAAAGGTCATGTTTCCCATGTCTTGTAGTTTTGGACCACTTCTGCAAAATTGTGTCCTCTACTAACTCTGCCTGAGCATCTAGTGTTAAGTTCTTTATAAAACGTAGGAATTTCTCCTCCTCTTAATCCAACATGGAAGTCTCATAGAGCTTGAGACTCTCCACATTCACTACTAAGTAAATGCGCATGTATGGGGGTAGACTAAGTCTATAGGAATTATCTCCCACCTTTTCCAATGCCTCAAAAGAACTATACCAAAAATACGTGATCTTATTACCAAGACCATGTAGCCTTTCCTTATTCAGTTGTAACCATACTCTGCCTCCCACTCTAATTTTTCTCTTTGTTTTGTGTTGGTCATGTCTAGCCTTGTATTTTTCTTGTAACTTATTTAGTATCTCGTGTACTTGCAAATGGATCTTCCTAATCTTATTAACAATTTTTTTTTACCTCTAATGCATATTTTGTGAGGTCCTCCCTCACTCCTCCTTGTTTTCCATATACAACATCTAAGGTTGAAGGTGGAAAATATCCAAAGCAAGTTTCAAAAGGTGACTTACCAGTAGAACTGTGGACTGCTCTATTATAAGAGTGTTTTTTTTAACCATGGGGAAATCGATAACACGTCGGGATTACCTAGGCATGGTCGAGGTTCAAATTCTTCGGATGCCACTATAAACCCAAGAGTATATCCAACAACCCACATGCCAGATATACCCATAACTTGTGACTCGGCAAGGGTCGAGACGTCCCAACCTCCACCGGGGTGGAAGTCTATCCTAGGGGTCGCCTACCCTTTGAGCCTTATCATAACGGGCCAAAGTCTCGATGAGAATTGATCCTTGGTGGTATGGGTGAAAATCATCATCCCCCACCAATAGGCCCCACTTCACTGACTACATTTTTAAATTTCAAGGACATGAGGGTGGGCTTTGATCCACTTATGTGTGCACAGGTCATGATACCATTTAATATAGTATCTCTGGGTGAAACCAAACGTATATGTTCTATTATATGAGTGTTGTATATAGATCATATTTTCATCCTAGGTCTTCGGACGCTTCTAATTGTAAACGCTCAAAAGTTGCACCAAAGTCTTGTTGACTAATGTTTTCTTCCCATATGTCTTTGGATGGAATGTTGTAGACCTCTTCAACTTAGTGTCCATCTTCTCCCACAATGTATTCCAAAATTCATTGAGAAATATGGTATCCCTATCTGAGATGATTCTCCTTGGTATCACAAAGTGCACCTAGACCTATTCAAAGAACAATTTTGTTACTTTCTGTCCTTTGATGGTCTTTTTATAAGGCATGAGAATGCACATTTTGTTGAACCAGTCAACTACCATAAATAAATAGTCGTGTCCCTTATGTATGGCTGGTAAACCTACCACAAAATGCATGGAAATTATTTCCCAAGGTTGAGTGGGTACATGCAAGGGATGATATAAACCTTGCTTCCTATTACTAGGCTTGTTGGTACAATAAAGTATACATATTCTAATATATTGTGCTACATATTCTTGCATTCTGGGCCAGTACACATATCTTTGTAAATTGGAAACTATCATCCCAACACCAAAATTTCCTACAACCTTGGAGATGTGAGCCTCTCTGATAAGTTGCAATCGTTCACCTTTAGGGACACAAATCTTGTCAAGCTTGCAGAATAAACCATTCTGGAAATGATAATCAACCTTGTCATCAGCTTCTTCTATATGAATTTGTCCATGTAGCTATTGAAACACCTCCTTGAAGTCCTCATATTTTATGTATGCCTGTCTATATGCATAATGGGTAAAAGAATCCATGTGCATCAGAGTTCCCAAAGTTGTAATATTGGATGTGGGTGGTCGTGAAAGCATGTATGCCAACTTGTTTGTGCTTCCATTCTTATACTTGGTGACTATATGAAATTGTTGTAAAAAACCCACCCACTTGTAATGATGGTCTCATTTCCCATTAGATAGTGCTTCCACTTCTTAACAACTTGAAATAGGGCATAGAGTTCCTTGTCATAGGTAGGATCATTGTGATTTGTGTGGATGATGGTATCCTTTCCCATCAGAAAGTGCGTCCACTTCTTGACAGCTTGAACCAGAGTATAGAGTTCATTGTCATAGGTAGGGTAGTTGAGAACTACCCCATGAAATACTTTAGAATGAGATCATATGGGACTTCCTCCCTACATCGGTACTGCTCCCATGGCATACCCATTTGCATCTGTCTCCACTTCGAAGGGATTCTGCAAGTTTGGTAGTGCGAGTATTGGTGCTTGAATGATCTTTCTTTTCAACTCATCAAATGCATTATGTTGATTCTTCCCCCATTGGAAATTATTATTATTGGCTATTATGGCATGGAGTGGTGCAACTATTGCTGAAAATGAAGCTATGAAATTATGTAAGTATTGCGTTGCTCCAACAAAACTCCTAAATTCAATGAAATTTGTAGGAACTGGCCATTTCATGATGGCCTCCATATTTTTAGGATGTATCTTGAGCGCCCCTCCACTGATCACATACCCCAAATACACCAAAGACTGTTGAGAAAACTCAGATTTCTTGAGATTGGCCAACAACTGGTGCTTTTTCAAAGTCTCTAACACCTGCATAAGATGTGATATGTGCTCCTCTTAGGTAGCACTATAAACCAATATATCATCCAAATAAACAATAACAAATGAATCTAGATAAGGGCATAAAATGTCATTTATTAGTCTCATAAATGTAGTCGATGTATTGCATAAACTGAATGGAATAACCAACCACCCATACAAACCTTGCCTTGTCTTGAAGGTAATATTCCATGTGTCTTCTTCTTTGACTCGTACCTAGTGATATCTTGATTTCAAATCCAACTTAGTGAAGTACTTGGCATGTTGCAACCGGTCCAACAAATCATTGATACTTGGCAGAGGGTATCCATTCTTCAGTGTAATCTTGTTCAATTCCCTATAATCGATACACATTCTCCAAGACCCATCCTTCTTGGGTACAATTATGATGGGTGACCCACAAGGTGAGGTATTTGGTCGAATCACACCCTGCTTCCATTCTTATACTTGATGACTAGATGAAATTGTTGTAAAAAACCCATCCACTTGTAATGATGGTCTCCTTTCCCATCAGATAGTGCTTCCACTTCTTGACAACTTGAACTAGTGAATAGAGTTCCTTTTCATAGGTAGGATGATGGTTATTTGTGTGGATGATGGTATCATTTCCCATCAAATAGTTCTTCCACTTCTTGACAGCTTGAACTAGAGTATAGAGTTCATTGTCATAGGTAGGGTAGTTGAGAACTACCCCATGAAATATTTCAGAATGAGATCATATGGGACTTCCTCCCTACATCAGTACTGCTCCCATGGAATACCCACTTGCATATATTTCCACTTCGAAGGGATTCTGCAAGTTTGGTAGTGCGAGTACTGGTGCTTGAATGATCTTTCTTTTCAACTCATCAAATGCATTATGTTGATTCTTCCCCCATTGGAAATTCTTATTATTGGCTATTATGGCATGGAGTGGTGCAACTATTGTTGAAAATGAAGCTATGAACTTATGTAAGTATTGCGTTGCCCCAACAAAAATCCTAACTTCAATGGCATTTGTAGGAACTGGCCATTTCATGATGGCCTCCATATTTGCAGGATGTATCTTGAGCTCCCCTCCACTGATCACATACCCCAAATACACCAAAGACTACTGAGAAAACTCACATTTCTTGAGATTGTCCAACAACTGGTACTTTTTCAAAGTATCTAACACCTGCATAAGATGTGAGATGTGCTCCTCTTAGGTAGCACTATAAACCAATATATCATCCAAATAAACAATAAAAAATGAATCTAGATAAGGGCGTAAAATGTCATTCATTGGTCTCATAAATGTAGTCGGTGCATTGAATAAACTGAATGGCATACCCAACCATTCATACAAACCTTGCCTTGTCTTGAAGGTAATATTAAATGTGTCTTCTTCTTTGACTCGTACCTAGTGATATCCTGATTTCAAATCCAACATAGTAAAGTACTTGGCATGCTGCAACTGGTCCAACAAATCATTGATCCTTGGCAGAGGGTATTGATTCTTTAGTGTAATCTTTCTCAATGCCCTATAATCAATACACATTCTCCAAGACCCATCCTTCTTGGGTACAATTATGAAGGGTAACCCACAAGGTGAGATATTTGGTCGAATCACACCCTCCTCCAACAAAAATTGCAACTACGTCTTCATTTCATTTTCTTCTAGAACAAACTGTCTATACAACCCAATATTCGACAATGCGTATTCTGGCAATAAATGTATTTCATGCTCCACATCCCTCTTGGGCAGTAGCCCTTTAGGATCCTTGAACACTCCTCTGTATTAATGTAGCAACTCCTCCAAATGATGTTTCTTCTCTTTAGTACACCCCTGCAGGGATTCCTTCACTCTCATCTACTCATCATCAGATTGATTCTCTCTTAAAAAAGAAAAACATATTTCTTACTAGAACTAGTCAACTTCTTGGCTTGGTTGGAACTTACCATTGAGATCCTTTATCCATATTATTTTAGGATCGATATGAAGGAAGAGATATAATAGAGATATAAAAAATAATTACATATAGATATGACAATGAATACAGTAATACAAAAAAAATCGGATTATATTAATGACTGTCTAAAATACAAAAGACTATAAAATGCAAAAGCACACAAGCTAGCTAGAATGGTGGTAGCTTATCTCTGAGAAGATATGTGTCGGTTATGCTCATTCACAAGAAGTTGGTTACAATGAGGCTCCAAAGGTATTTTTAACATAAAGCGTAAATGAGAAAACCCTAAACATCCAAAAACCTAACCCTAGGAGATGAAGCACCAAAATTCATGTGGGACCCTATGGGGTAAGTTGGTACATCAACTTCCCAGGGTCGTAACTTTTTCATATGATCTCCGTTTTAGGAACACGATAGCTTGTTGGAAAGAACTATATGAGGACTACAAATTTTTCCATCAAAAATTGGTTAAATCCTATAGTGTGACTATGGAATACCCAAAAAATGTTTTTTAGGGCCTCAAAATGGCCCCAAAATTTTAGGACCTGAAAAGCTAGGAAAAACTGCCAAAATGGAAATTGGTCTTTGAGCCAGTGGAATAGGTGGGTGGCCAGCGATATCCACCTGGATCAATCCTTGACTTTAATTTATGTGCGTTAATGATGTAGGAATTTCCATCCTTGATCAGTTGGCATTGATTGAATCTCCACATGAATATTCCATCCCTCATATACATGTAGGGGCTTCCAAACACTACTCCACATAGATCAAGGGGTACTACATCCAATTCCACTTCATCAATAAAATAAACAGTTACAACACATTTAATCTTATAATGTTTCATTACCTTTAAATTTTCATCCTTGTTTACCCAACCCAATGGATAGGGGGTAGGATGATCGTGAACCTCCAATCCAAGCTTGTTGACTAGATCTGCTGCTATGAGATTAGCCTGTGAACCAAAGTTGAACAAAGCATATATCTTGTTCTTCTTGACCTGGATATTGATGTGGAAGAGCTTGGTCATATCCTTCTCTTCTCGGTGATGAAGATTACTTAGATTCACCTTCTTCTGCACAGATTTGTAGACAATATTTTCATCTACATCTAAGCTACTTTCAACCTGATTGATTGAATATGTGGCTAGAAGGTTCTTTTTCTTTCTTTCCTTGTTGTTTTTTTTCGGGTGAATCTTTGGATATAGTTTACAACATTTTTCCTCAGTGTGGCCATTAATTTTGCAATGATTTCAATGGTTGTTGGGATCTTTGCACCGATGTGTAGTAGATGTTGTCTTCTTATCTTCCCCCCCTTTCCACTTTTTCTTCCCTTCCTCAGAAGCTTCCTAGTGATATTTTTGCTTCAAACCACTTGGATGCCCTTTCTTTTGGCCTATGTTTTCCAGGTATCATTCCTATACACATGCCTCATCCATTATCCTTGGCTTGAAGAGCATCACCTGCTTTCGTAGATGACTATGTAAACCCCTCATATACTTGAGGAGTACATTTGGGTTCTTGGGAGAGATATCCAACATGATATCCCTCTTTCTGAACTCAATGGCGTACTATTGTACACTCTGCCCCTGCCTCTTCCTGAAGTAGTGCCACCAGATCCATTGGTCCTCTACATACATGATAGGGTAGAATTGAGACTTGATGAGGGTTTGGAAGTCCTCCCACCTAGTTACCAGTGGATCACTCTCCAACCTAAGTGTTTATGTGTGGCTTTCCCACCAAGTTAAAGCATGACACTCTAACTTTAATATAGCAAATGAAATCTTATTCCCTTCATATATATGGTGAATGCTAAAATAAAATTCTATTTGTTGCAACCAATGATTCAATTTTAATGCATCAATATCACCTTGGTATGGCTTTATGTCCACTTTCACTTCCATATTGAAAAGGGACTCTGAAGAGTTAATGACACTCAAAATCGAGTGATCTTTCTCAGATTATTTCCATGACTCCTTTCTCGAGTCTTCCTGGTATCTCGATTTACCATTTGATCCAATATATGAGTTATATCCTCCATCATATCTAAATGGTTCGAGCTTGCTTGCTAATCTTCCATGATGAGGTTCATATTACGACTGATGTCGACAACTTGAGCTTCGAACTTTTCAAATATCTCTTCTAATGGAACTTGAGGGTTATTATGAATAAATTCGTCTGCCATGGCTAGGGTTTCTGTGACTTCTCTTTAATTAGATTCCTGGATCCTGCAACTTCCCACAAATACCCCAAAGAAAAACCTCCTTTGATACCAATATGATCTATAAAATACCATGGTTATTCAACTAGAACAATTCGTCACAATAGATCTGACAAATAAAACATAAATCTACACTATGAAGGTTAAATTCATTTAGATTCCAGAATATTTAGTTACTGATTTTTTGCTTATGTATGAAATAGATAAAATGTGGAAGATAGAGAACAATAAAACACAATCACACACCATTCATAGAATGACACAAAGATTTTCTTTGGGAAACCCTTACAGGAGAAAACCCAGCTAGAAGGTGAGGCTGCTCTGCTCTCTTTTCTCTTGTATGGAAATAATGTAAGTACAAAGGAGAAGGCACTCTCTATGGAGTTACTTGAGACCTATGACCTCTTAGGCTGCTACAGAACATTAAACCCCTCTATTATGCTCTCTAATTTTCCACTCCCAGTTGCTTTTCTCAACTATGGAACAAAATACAATAGTATATAATGGAACCCCTTGTCCTCCTATTGGCCCGATATTTAACATAGCCTGATAGCCATCTAAGGGTAGGTTTTTGAATTCCTCAACCCTTACTTGTGATAGGGTTTTGGACCTTATAGAATCTTCTCAAAATTAAATATGTGGCTAGCCCCATATGCATGAGTAACAGAGGTTGATGTGGCATCCTCTGGTACCATCGTGGTCAACATGATAGGTGAACTTGTGGGAGGAATAACTTTTGAATACGAGCTCTTATTAACGTACGATATGCATTGTTAGAAAGGTCTCGAAGTGTAGAACATTGTCAAGGGGGTGTGCACAAATTTCAGACACCAAAACCCCAAAATTTGTTACTTAATGCCTCAAATGGATATGGAAGGTTCCAAACCCTAATTTTCCAAACTGGGCCCTAACACTAAAATGAACCTACAAGATAATTTCTCCAATTCTTTCCACTCTGAAAGCATTGAGATAGATGACAAATAATATAATGATCCAATCTGAATAATATTGTGACTTTAACATGGCATCATAACATGTTTGAACATTCTCTTCCTTATCCAAACATTCTCTCTTCAAGCCCGACATTGTCTATTAATCTTGGGTTGATTTCTCTCTCGTGTGCACCTATTCTAGGGTATTTTTCATATCTAAAAGGTGAGTTGCACTAGGGCTATTATCTTCTCCATTTAATGCAGTTTTTAGGGTTTCCTCTTGGTTGTTATTTTAGTGATCAAAATATACAATAGAACATTCCACCTTACCTATGAAATTTTGGGGTTATTTTTTGGTGATATTGTTTGTTGGATAAGGGTTGCCCCATTTAGGGATTTTTTACCCCCTTTTATATGATGAGTTGGAGAATGTTTGCAAATTTTTCAATGCCCAACATTAGGGATTGTTACTTATTTATTTCAAACTCCTTTTCTATTGACTTTGGATGATGTTTTTGTTGACTGGAAGCACCTATGAGCTATTTTACTAATTCTCCTTATGGACCATCCTTTTCAGTGGTTTTGAGTCAACTTTTTTCTCGTGGATATTCTGACGTTTTCCGTGGTTGTTGAAGTTGGTATGTGAATCGATGCTCTTTTTAGCCTCTATTCTGAGTTGATTTAAATTTTTTGGTAGATAGTGAGCTACCAACCTTACCTCTTTGGGTTATCTCATTTATTCTAGGGTTTCCTAGGGTTTTACTCATTTTCAAGGGATCACTACATCACTGATAGAGAAGTGTTTAAGAATATTTTTTAATAGGTTTTCAAGTTTCTTGTTTAGGGATTCTAGTGGGGGGAACCTCCCATACTTGATCTAGAGAATTGCTTGGTGGTAAAAAAAAATGACTGATTTAGTGGATTTACAATACTCTTGGTTAGTGACTTTTTCCTAAGGGTTGCAGAACTAGGGTTTTAAGATCATCTTTATTGTAGTATTTGAAACCCTTGTTGGCCTCTTTGATAAGTTTTCTTGAATACTCTACAAATAATTCTTCTTGTTGGACTATATGGATTTTTCTTATGATACACATATAGCATTGTACTTTACAGATTGAGATGCACCAATTTCATATGGTAATGTTTTTAGTATTGACTACATCTTATTTGGATACATTCTTTATATTCTATGGGTTTGTACTTTTATATTAGATATTATGGTTAGTGATGTGAGGCCTACTCCTCAGTGATTGGAGGTGACTCATAGTGGATCTAAAAAGCATATGGCTACTTGTTTTAAAAATATACCCCTCTCAACTCATTTAATGTAGTTTCCACTCACATATCCACACTATCTGTCTCTCAGTAATGACTCTACAAAGGATTATTAACATCCTTCAATGGATCAATGTGTTCTTGTGGATATTAATCTTCCATGTTATAATATTTGTCCTTATTCAAGATACTTCATTTAACATATTTCATTGGCTCATTTTGATCTATAAATGAGGGACTTATAGCCCACTCACTTTACCAAGATGGATATTGTACAAAAATAACTTATGATATCTATTCTCAATCTTATACAAAGATTTTCATCTTGTGAATGGCTTGCTCTTGGGTGCAACCTACACACATCAAACTACTAACAACACAATAGAAATCATGCCATTAAAAAATTGGGACTCTACAATATACTTTGTCATGAGAACTATGTATAGTCTTTGTCGAAAAAGTAGTGGCCAAGTAAGAATCTACCTTTGAGAGTCTTATACATCATATGAATTCACAAATACAATATTATTCCAAATGAAAAGGTCTCCTTGGTATATATAGGAGACCCTAAGGTACAATTAGAACTGATGGACCCAATCCGACATAAATTTTATAACAATACTAATGTAATATGCCCCAATTAAGGGGTAATGTACCACAATTTAGGGCTTCAAATGCCCCTCCCCTTCATATGAGTGTTGTCCTAAATGATTGAGTAGTTATGAATGCTTTTGTATAAAATACTCATCTTCCCATGTGGAATATGCAACAGGTAGTTTCTTCCACTTAATGAGATACTATGAAATTGATCTATTCCTTAGTTAGCAAATTCTTGTGTCAGTGATAGCTTCAGTCTCCAATATTATTTTTCATTCATCCTCAAGTTCTAGAAATATAGTTTGAACTGGGATCTTGTCACCTATAACCTTATTTAAGAATGAAACATGAAAAACTAGGTGTACTCGCGAAGATGAAGGAAGATCCAATTTGTATGCCATAGTACCAATATGTTGCAACAACTTACAAGGGCCATAGTACTTCAGTGATAATTTATTATCCTTCTTAGCTTGCTTGAGAGACATATGTTTGTATGGTTGTAGTCTTAAAAATACCCAATCCCCTACTTCAAAAAATCTTTCATTATGATGCTAATATGTTTGTTGTTTCATGTGATTTTGTTCCATGGTCAACTTGTCCTTTAAGAGTTGGAGAACTTGTTGTTGATGCTCGATGTGATCATCCACTGCTTGAACCTGAGATTTTTCTTTTAGAGAAGAAGTGATGGATGATGGGTGATATCCATAAAGTGCCATAAATGGTGTCATTTTTGTTGCAATATGAAAGGAAGTGTTATACCACCATTTTTCCAAGGGTAACCACTTGAACCATTGTGTTTGTTTATTAGAGACAAAGAAACAAAGGTAGCCTTCCAGACATTTGTTCACTATCTCAGTTTTTACATCAAATTGAGGATGATAAGATCATATATGAACCAATTGAGTACCCAAACAAGAAAATAATTATGTCCAAAAATCTCCAATGAAGATGGGATCTTGTCACTTACAATAATCTTTGGGCTTCTATGTAATTTTTGATATGTCTCCATGAATGCGGTAGAAACTGTATTGACCTTGAAAGGATGAGAAAGTGCACAAAAGTGTGCATACTTGGTAAGTCTATCAACAATCACCATGATGACACTCTTTCCTTCAGACTTCAGTAACCCTGTGATGAAATCCATGGAAACCTCCTCCCAACACTGACTTGGAATGGATAATGGTGGTAAAAGACCTGGGGTCTTAATTTTTTCCACCTTATTTTGTTGGCAAGCCAAAAATACTGCCACAAACCTTTGAACATCAGTTTTAAGGCCATCCCAAAAAAAATCCCTCTTGACCCTATGATAGGTTTTCAAAAATCTTGAGTGCCCTCCTACTGGAGAGGTGTGCAATTCCAAAGTACCTTTTGTTTGATTTGAGAGTTCTTACATAAATATAAGTGATCTTTGTACTGTAGTGAATCATTTTTCCATGTAAATGTATCGGATGCACTAGAATCCTGCTTCAACCTTTCAATGAAAGTCCACACTTCTTCATCATTCTTCCATTCATCCCTTACTTCTGTTATCCAATCAGGTTGGATGATAAAGATAGCACAAAGAAATGCCTCAACATCTTCATCCTTTCTTGAGAGTACATCTACCACAACATTTTTCTTCCCTTTTTTGTAGATGATTTCAAAGTCATAACCCAACATCTTGGTCACCCATTTTTGTTTTTCTTTTGAAGATAGTCTTTGTTCCAAGAATTATTTAAGACTGTCATGATTTGTTTTTACCTTGAAGTTCCTACCTATTAGGTAAGGGCACCATTATTTCAATGGATGTATCATTTCTATCATTTCCTTCTTATAAATGGGTTTGTGTAAGTCTTTTCCCTTGAGTGGTCGACTTTGAAAAGCAAGGGGCCTTCCTTCTTGCATTAGAACAACACCAATGCCATTTTCTAAGGCACACATTCCATAATAATGGTTTTTGTGAAGTCTGGTGTGGTCAAGACAGAAGATTTGCACATTTCCTCTTTAAGTTGTTCAAAATCTTGAGTTTCTTCTAAAGTCCATGGAAATGCATCCTTCTTAGTTATTGCAGTTAAAGGTGCTTCTATTCTTCCATAGTTCTGAAAAAACTTGCAATAGTAATCAGTAAAACTCAAAAATCCTCTAAGATTCTTCAATGTTTTGGGAATCGACTATTCCATCATGGATTTAATCTTGTTAGGGTCTACCTTGACACTTTCATGGGATATGATATGACCCAAATACTATACCTCCTTCACCCCAAAGAAACATTTGGATGGTTTGCCATATAGTTGTTTCTCCTTTAGTAGTTGTAGCACCATGTCAACATGTCGAACATAATCTTCCCAACGCTTTCTATAGATTAGTATATCATCAAAAAATACTAACACGCATTTTCGAAGGAAGGGCTTGAAAATGGAATTCATCAACCCTTGGAATGTGGAAGGTGCATTCGTAAGGCCAAAATTCATGAACAAAAATTCATAATGGCCTTCATGAGTTCTTAATGTTGTTTTTAGGTTATATTATTCCTTCATTCTAATCTGATGGTACCCTAAATGGAGATCCAACTTTGTGAAGTATATTTCTCCATGTAGTTCATCTAACAATTCATTAATGATGGGAATAGGAAACTTATCTTTAATGGTGATATTGTTGAGCTCTCTATAATCTGGACACATACGCCATGAGCCCTCTTTCTTGAGTACCATTACCACCGGTGTAGAGTAAGAACTTTGGCTAGGTCTAATAATTCCATCCTCTAACACTTCTTCAACCATATGTTCAATTTCACTCTTATGGGAATAAGGGTATCTGTAAGGCCGGATGTTAGGAGGAACACTCCCAGGAATTAAATGATTATCATGATCACGATCACGAGTGGGTGGAAGACCTATGGGAATATCTTCAAATAATTTGGAAGGCTTATCAATGATCCCTTGGAGATCTAGGGGAACATATGGCTTAGATGTTTGAACATCTAGTGAGAATAGTTGTATAATTACACATTGATGCGCCTTTTTTAATAATTTTTTCATGCCATTAGAGATTACCACCTTACTGGGTTTCCCTGTGATACCCCTTAACTTAAATTCATTTCCTTCCAATGAAAATTTCATGAAAAGTTCTTGAAAATTAAAATCCATAGTTCCCAATGATTGTAACCATTGGACCCATAGTACAACATCAGAACCACCCATGGGTATAACAATAATTGGACTATTCATTACATATTCCCCCATAGTAAGATTGGTATTATGGAATTTTCCTAAGTAATTGATAGTTCCTTCATTTGCAATCATTACTTGAAACTTTGGCGCTAGATATATAAAGCAATTGAGAGATTTGGCTAATTTATAGTGAATGAAATTATGAGTACTACCATAATCAATTAGCACTATTACCTTTTTCTTTTTGATATATCCTTTGATCTTGAGGGTTTGAGGAGTGATAATTCCAACCAATGCATGACATGATATGGTGGGAGTCATCTATTCAGAAGAAATCTCTTCTACATCTTCATCTTGAAATGGTTCTTGTTCTTGTTCTTATTCTTCTTCATCTTCACAATATATGTAGAATAATTTCTTCTCACCACACTTTTGTCCCTTACTGTACTTGTTATCACAATTAAAGAATAAACCTTTTTATTTTCTTTCCTCCAATTTTTGAGGTGTCAACCTTGTAAGTTGAGGTGGTTTAGAAGAAGGAACATTATTCTCTTGATCAATGTTAGGGGTGGTCCTTCTAGTAGCCATAGTCAGATTTTTACTTTGAACATTTCTCGCCACCCTGAACGCATTCTCCAATGATTTGGGTTCCCAAAGGCGAACCTCATTTTGAATGTTATCCTTTAAAGTTCTTATGAAGACATCAATCAAGTGCTCATATGGAATATATGTTACCTTTATATTCAATCTTTGGAAGTTCTCAATGTGCTCCGCAACTAAACCCTTTTGCTCAAGATTTATCAATTGGATGAAGAAGGTATTTCTACTTGTATCCTCATAGTGTGCTATTATTTCTTCCATGAAAATTGTCCATGTGACAAGTGATTTGTGAGAACAAAGCCATTGATACCACACAAAGTGATTAGGTTCTAAATATAAGGACACAATATGTACCTTTTGTGTGTGTGGCACATCATGTAGATCAAAGAACTGCTCCATCTAGAGTATCCATGTGATTGGATCCTTGCCATCAAACTTCCTCGTATCGATATGAGGAAATTGGTTTATCTTCAACCCAAAGCTGGAGTTTCTCTAGTCTTGATTCATCTTCCTTGTGTCCTCATCATGAATTTAATGGGATACATTGTAACTTTCACGTGGCCTCTCTATTAGCAATATTTTCAACCCTTCCATGATCTCCCCTTTTAATCCATCCATCTTAGTATCCATCATCACTTCTAGCTTAGCTTCAGTTGAATCCATCATCCTTTGTAGTTCATATTTTGTTACTTCCTTCTTTTGTAAATCATCTATGTCCTTGCGCATTTCTTCACCTTCATCAAGAGTCCAAGTAGGAATTTTTGAGGGATTATTTGGTGTATAAATTCCCTTTTTTGGTGGCATGTTGGCCAAGTATTATTTCAAGGTAGGAATTCCTAATTGGCTTTGGTAGAGGTCCTCACAAACAAGGGAGTGTCAGTTGTTATAAATCTCTGATATATGTGCGGGGTCCAACAATAGTACTCATCCCAATATCTCAGGGCACTACCTAAGGAGGCTTGACCGTGACCTTAGCCATACTATCCGACTACCTAGGTACCAGAGAGTGATCTCTCCAAGTGTTGTTCTCGGTGTACTATAGAAACAAGACGACCAAATGGTTTACTTGGTTGGTCTCAGGATTCTAGGGGGTCTCTCAATATACGTCAGGTACATGAGAGCTCAAATCCATAGTATTGTTGTCTAATGTGCAACCTTTTGAACGGGGCCTTCCGATATACTATAGTTTTGTGGAAGAACCACACTTTCCCGGGGTTGTAGCGCTGACAAGTAATAATATCTCCTACGTTTTGAGATGAAGGAATACGTATGTACCTAAAAATACCTAAGATTCTCTCAATTTTATGTGATACTCCTTTTATACCACTTTATTCCACTTTTTTAATCACCCTAATTGGATCTTCTAGTCAAAAGATATGCAAACTTCCAAAAAAACAAACACACCTTTTAGAACCCTGATTTGGAGATTGTTCTTCTAGCCGACCTTTCTTCTACTGTATCTCTACAATTTAATCCCTTATGATTCTAAAATTCATCATGAGGTAGCCTGATGTGTCTTCTTTCCAACCCCATAGGTTAGACTAATATTGGATTCTCCAAGAGAATTTTAGGATAACTTTTCCAAGATGTGCTTATTTGTTTCCCTTTACAGAGAGCAAACTTGTACGGACTTCCACATGTCACTGTCTTCACTTCAGAACTTGAAATTTGTATATTTAAAACTTCAGTCCTTACCCTAACCAATGGAATAGGTCTCACTCAATTTGGAGGTATGTAGCTTCAGATATAACAATTTTCCCAAGAACACATGTTTTAGACTAAAATTTGGACCATCCAAAAACCCTAATTTCCTCAGAGAATAAATTTCATAGTACAGTGAATCAAGGGATGAAATTTGTACACAAGACACTTCACTATTATTCCTTCGTACTGTAAAATTTTAGAACCTAAAACCAAGCCGAAAATAATTGGGAGTGAAAATGCCAAGAAGACCTATTTCAGACTAGTTTTAGGACTAGTCAAAAACCCTAACTTGAACAAAATGTATCTCCAAACATATAATGAACCAAGATCTGAAATTTGGACCCAAGTTAGATCTACACCATAGAAATTCCAGATCCTGAAACCTTCCAAAAAAAAATATGTAGTGAAAATTCCAAGAAGACTTGTTTTGAAGAAGCCGGTCCCAAGGATTGTCTAGCTCTGATACCAAATGTTAAGAACCAAATATCAAAATAGCATTAAAACCTCAAAATAAGTACTCAACTCCTTGAAAAAGAGAGAAATTCAGATAATAATCCTCTTCGAGGGGGCAACCTCCTTATACAACATATGAATTCACAAATACAAGATGATTCCAAATGAAAAGGTCTCCTTGGTATATATAAGAGACTAGGAGGTACAATTACAATTGATGGACCCAAGCTGACATAAATAAAATAACAATACTAATGTAATATGCCCCAATTAATGTGTAATGTACCACGATTTAGGGCCATTAAAAAATTGGGACTCTATAATATACTTTGTCACTGAGAACTCTGTATAGTCTGTGTTGAAAAAGTAGTGGCCAAGTAAGAATTTGTCTTTCATAGTCTTATACTCTATTCAAGTTGTAGGTGTAGCTCCCACTGATCTTTTGAGTTCTTCAAGTCATTTTTTCATTCTTCCCACATAGTGCATTACATCCACTACAACTATGTCCTCAATGGAAGGCAATGCAATGGATATATGAGAAATATTCCAATAGCCAAAAGAAGATTAATGTTTAGGTATGGCAATGAATTAGGAACTCTCTTATCAACAAGGAGATAATGTTGTCAATAACCACATTTTCACCGAGTACTTTAGATAGTTGGATGCCATGGGATAATCAAATTAGAAAACAAATATGGTATACAAATAATCACTAAAATATTAAAATAGGGTTGCTCCTTGTGTCGACAATATATCTACAAGAGAGAAAGAAGTTACTAACATATACCACCTTCTATGTATTTGAATAGACTCATATAATCTTGTAAGGTAACTCCTGACCTCCCAAACAAATAGTTCTACAAGGAGCATTTTATACCAACAATTATAATAATCTATAAAGGGATTTCTCTTTCTACTTTTAAATGTCTAAATTTTCATTTGTCTATAATATCCAACAAGGGACATTAACAATATATGAACTCCATAAAATACATTATACCATAATTTTTTTTAAATAAGAAACAAAATGTAGACTGCAACATTACCAAAATTTGTTTAATAAGGAGAAATTCTAGTGATTTTCTACATATTAATCAATATGCTCCACCTTGTATCGATAACAATCAAGCCAACATAAATTTTTACATTAAATTCTGTGCCTAAGAACTAATGTAAATGTATAAAAACTCTTATATTATGGTTAACTACAAAGATCCATCAACTCCCCTTCTAGTTGCTTCTCTAGCCTTAGTCTTCTTGATTCAACGAATTTGCTGAGCTCTGCTCTTCCTTTCCTTCAATTGTTTCTTGGATTTATCTACCTTGGTTGTAAGTCCATTCATGATAAGCCTATACACTAACAATGAGTGTAACTAGTGAGAAACCAACTTCGAGAGAATTGGTATTCAAGCAATGAATAAAGAGCACACAACAAACAACCAATAACCTACAACAACATACAACCCATACAATTTCATATGACCTATAGGGACACCCACGATTCGCAATTGACCTTTGAATGTTGTGTATGGCACAATAAAACAACTAAATCATTGTTTACAACTATAAAAGAGTGGATTTCATTCAACACTTGGATGGAAAATGCCCATGTCTTTCCCATAATACCCAATGATATGTGAGTGAAGAATTGCTAAATTCCAAGGTTGAGAATGAAAACTAGAGAAACAAATCTTTTATTACAACCTTTGATCTTAGAATTTAGAGTGAATCAAACAATGGAAAATACATAGTTGTTAGCGTTATTTAGTTTCACATGGTGAATGAAACTATAAACGAAATCCACAAAGCTATAATAGAGATTGAGTTTTCACACCCATAAAATACCCAGGCAACAATTTAATATGAATAAGAGAAATATCAACACACATGAGAGATTCTCACAACAACAAACACAACAATTGATGGGTGTTGTATATGCACTAAAAACATAGTAAAAACCCTCAATTAAATGTCAACACGGGGTAAGTAAACTTAGAGTTGTAGAAAAATATATGTCAAAGGTAGAAGGTTGGTAGGAGTATAGTCTAACTAAGGAAGGCAACTATCTAAGGCTAATCTACTCAGGAAAATCTTATCTAATGAGCAAACCCTACTAAGAAAATTGAAACTAGGTAACCTAAGTAATTTTGGGCCAAGGTTCGATGGATAGTTCCTAAGAAAGCAAGTAAAACCTTATGTAAAGAAAACTGATTCAATAATAAGAAATAAGAAAACTACTAAGCATAATAAGAAAATGACAAAAGAAAACTTCTTTAACTTGTCAACCTACATTCAATGAAAAACTACCCTATGAAAGCAAATAAATAAGCAAGTAAGCAAAAGCACCTATCTAACCTATTAAAGCAAATAGACAAGCAAGAAAATACACCTAACTAACCTACTAAAGCAAAAGACAAGTAAACAAAGGCACCTAACTAACCTACTAAATAAAAAGACAAGTAAAGGAAACTAACTACTGCAGGCAATCAAAGTAAAACTTCTCATTGAACAACTATCTAGCCTAAAAGGAAAGTGGACTAAATGCTTAATGCAAAACTATTTCTAATACGTGAAAGGAAATCTAAGAGGCAACTGGACTAAATGCTCAATGCAATGCATGAAAGGAAATCTATATTATTAAAAGAAAGAAAGACTAACAACTAATTCTTACTCTATGATAAGCAAACTACTATCTAATCTATCAAAGAAAATTATATCTATCCTACAATAGCAAATAAGACTATTTTCTAAACTATGAAAGCAAGAAACTATATCTATGAAAGCAGGAAAATTATCTCTTTTAAGCTATGACAATTCAAATATAATGTTGGTGGTTGTGTGAATGTCTTTGGTGTCGGATAATATCTCGATGGCACTTGACAACAAAGGACAATTCCAATGGTATAAGCTCAATACTAATCTCAATGGCAAAATGAAAGGTATGGATTAAACAATCCAATGAGAACTTAGCCATGACAAAAATAATGTTAAATACCATGCATATCCATGTATAAACCATCAACAACATAACGAGATCATCGTTATTTAACTAAGAAATTTAATTGCATTTTAATTCTAGAAAAGGAAATTGCGTAAAACAAAACTATGTTATGTCTACTCTAACCATTCAAACTGCAATAAGGAAACAATTGAAAACAGAAATTAAACTATGATATTAAAAAGTAAATTAACAATCTATATTAACCAACAACTAATTAAATGAAATCTGATATAAAACTGAAGTAAACAAGCTATAATCAAAAGCTGAAATTAACTCTATCCATCCATTAATTCCTGTCGAAGAAAACCCAAATCAAACTTTGTTCTATTCTAATTAAATTTTGTTTTAAACTAGACTATAAAATCATAAATCAAGCATGATCTAACATCTAAATGCACATGGGGTTAGTATAGAGACTTGCAAGTTTGTTCCTAATCTACAATATCAGTGCATGCTAGTACATATCATCATCTAACCTGCAAAAGAGAATCAAAACAACCAAGCTACAACAAACTAGTTAGCACAATAAAAACATGCATGTACAGAAAAT
>ML813573.1:0-17567 GCA_009831015.1 Picea engelmannii | reverse complement strand
CCCCCCCCCCCAGGGAAAACTAGTTTGGGATATATGTCTATATAATGATGATCAAAGTAGGAGATACAACAAGTAATGAAATAAAATGGAACTTGTATACATAACAATCTCCTCATGAGTATTTCCATAAGAACCACAAAGAGAAGTGTCCAAACTGTGGTGCACCCTCTTCCTTTGTTGCCCTCTGCACTGAACTAAAGTGCCCTAGCTCATCAGTAACCCAATGAAGAAATCCCTCCACAGGAATATCCTCTCCTGTGTTGCCTCTCCACTGAAACTGTTAGAGCTCGAATCCTCCAAGAATATCTGCTACCAGGTAGCTTCCAGTCCTCTCAACATGTGCACCTTCCTCCTAGCAGAAATGATCACCAGAAATAAACAGAGCCAGATCTTGAATGTCTCTCTCCATAGAAACAAGTGCCCAAGCTCTCCTCTCCCTATGCATCAGATCTCATCTCAATATGACAAGACCTCCTCCTCTGATGAGCAAATGAAGGAAAAAGAGTGCGCCCTCCTCCTCAAGATGCCCCCCTCCTCCATGAAAATGCTCCCTCTCAGAGATGGAAGCTATGGCTCCATGGAAATTCTCTCCATGCAAGCTCAAACCAACCTCAATCTTCTCCTCAATATCTCGAGGGTTTTACTCAAACCCTCATGAAGTGTGCCCTCCTTCTCCTCAAGATTTGCACACCTCTTCTCTTCTCCAAAACTCTCAAGTGAAGAATGGGTCTCAAAAATATCTTTACCCTCTCTTTAGCCTCCTCATGCCAACCCAAAAAGATCAATGGCCTAGATTAGACCTAGCCAAGTCTAATCAATGGGTGAGATCTCATCCTAAAATCTCACTAAGGAAACCCACTTTCCTTAGTTGCTTTATGTCTATTAATTCACCCACATTGTGAATTAATTGTCACTTTATGACTTAAGTGATATATTTCACTTTTGACTTAAAACTCCTAAGTCAAAGTGAAATTAGAATCATAAAGTAAAGTACACGGGCAATATTCTTTCCCCTTTGTGCTTAGAGACTCATAAGCACATAGGGACCACTTTCCAAGGTACCCAAATCTCAACATTATCTGGATTTAGGAGCGGAACAAACTGATTAACAAACTGACTAAAATAAACATAGATATATGAAGAATAACACAGATATCAGTGAACAATATCTTCAATTGAATAATGAAATAGGTTGAAACTATAAAACTGCAAAACTGAAACACTTGCTCGAATGGTGGTAGCTATCTTTGAGAAGAGATGTGGTTGCTACATGCATTCGTCTGAGAAGAATCAATTACAATGAGGCTCCAGAGGCCCTTTTTGATATTACTCATGAATTCCAAAACCCTAGACATCCAAAAACCTAACCCTAGAAGGTGAAACACCAAAAGTCATATGAGCCCCTATGGGTAAGTTGGTGTAAGTTGGTACCTCAACTTCCCACGGTCGTAACTTTTGCATACAACCTCCGTTTTAGGCGTGTGATAGCCCGTTGGAAATGTATTTTAGAGAACTACACATTCCGCTGCCAAACTTTGACTCCATCTATAGTTTGACTGCGGCGAGACGAAAAAACACTGTTTAGGCCTCCAAAATGGCCCTGGAAGTACAATAAGATGTGCTGACATGAAAACATACAAAATAAGGAAGTTGGATTAGGTGAGAGGCAACTAGTATCCATTTGGAAGATGCATGGGGCTTCAGACAGCCCCAGAAGTGTAGAACCCACAATTACAAAGAAGTACAGAAGAACGTGTTGAACAAAAATGAACAAGAGGAGCTAGTTGGAATAGGTGGGTGGCCACCAATATCCACTTGGATCACCATTGTTAGCAGTCTACTTTATCGACCATCTTTTATTCCATGATTACTTTATCAATGATCCTTCTATCAAGCACTCTCATGTTGGTTCCATACTTCTCAACCATTTCCTTGTCAATGAATGGTATGGTCATAACCCTCTTTAATTATCATTATATTAATGAGGGTTACATGTTGATATCACAATATATAAAAGGGTTATGTGTTGATATCACAAGAGATAAACAAGGATAGAATGGAAGCAACCAACAAAACCTATTTCAACACAAAGAGAAGAGAAGATGAACTGATGAATAAAAGAAATGAGAGATGTAGGTGCTCAGGGGATAAAGAATCACAGAAGTGAACACTTAGCTCATGATCAAAGAATTTATTTGTAAAAATGAGGTTCATGAGTGTGTATTTATACAAAATCTAATATGGGTCACCCCCCCTCCGCTAATATATCTTGGTTGTACCACCTAAATATAATATAATAAAGTGTCTAACTAGGTTAGCTTTTAAGCGAAAACCCTAGACACACTAAAAATACACACAAGATAGGTTGGTCCATGACGTTATGTGAATATTACCCACCATCATTTCAACACCCCCCTTAATATGATCCTGGGATCATGGAGAAATATGATGAAGTACAAATGAAGGAGTGAGCATACCCAACTAAATAGAAAGACGATCGTAGTTGAAATATAAGAGAGTGAGAGAGAGAGGATTTATGATTACCCCAACTTAGTACAAATGTATATCCAATAATCTAGGAGAATATGATACTAAATTACCCATTCAATAAAGGAATGTTGGAAATAACATCTTGCATGAAGTAATATAAGATTCTCATCCCTTGGAACATTGCCATCACTGAACTACTCGTCTATTGAAAGAGTGCTACCACCAAACTACTTATATGTTGGAAGACATATCCCAATCATACTATGCATCCACTAGAACAATGTTTTCATTGATCTACCCCTCTAATGAAGACATATCAAAATGAACATCCTGTAAAAGAGAAGAGGTGGGAGTACCCAACTTTAATAAGATTAATCGTAACCAAAATGAGAGCAGGAAGACCCAACTCCATACATTTGAGAAATCTTGAACACAATTGAGAAATATCAAATACAACAAGGATATGGGTGTGTGAATATTGAAAACAAATGTCCCCGATAGAGTGTAGCTTAGAAGGAAGCTCAAATACAAGATGATATTGGGTTTATAAATACCTATCTCTACACAAAGGGTGGTCATTACCAAAATAATGATGAGAATGGGTTTGTCATTTTCCAAGCCAAGTGTAACTAGGAATGAAGGTTGTCAAGATATAAGTGAGAGTTTATGCGTGGATATTTAACTCAAACATATGATCAACTATAGATAATATAAATAAGTGAGAGGGTTTATCGATACCCATCTCAACATAGGGTCAGCCCTATCCACAACACCCCCCTTGAACATGGACAAGAGACCAAGAAGAGAGAGCACTAGATCACAACTTTCCCCCTTAATTCTAAACATGGGCCATTTGATGATAGAACCTCCCCAAGATGTCATATTTATAATACCGACATAGTTCCACGACTTGGGAAAGGTGGCCTTTGGATGAAGTTTAGAAAAGGACTCCACTAAAATAGGTTGTTTGACTAAATGAGAAACGAGGAATGACACTGCCAATGAAAGTGCATCCAAGAGAGACCAAGATGATCTGGAATGGATCCCAAATAACGAGTGGTTGTAATACTAAATGTCTACAAATTAATTCCATAATTAATGAAGGTTAGTAAACTATGTAAAAGACAATGTAATGTAAAATGGAATAAGACAAAGGAGAGAAAAAAGATAATAAGTGAAAAATGAAAAATAAAATAGGAGAGAATAGGTTGAGGAATGGGAAATGAAAGGTCAACTCGTCAACCTTCCCATCCCCCATATCTCCCTATTTGTTCATATAATTTCACTCTTAAAGGGATTTTGTTGGCCAAGAGAGGAATATGCACAGGGAACCATGAGTTGCATTATACCCAAAGCTCGTTAAAATGAGAATTGAGAAAACATTCGAAGTTGGTTTTCTCATTTGGGTTTCTAAGGCAAAATTTATGAGATCATTGTGATTGATTGTTGTTGGGCCCAAGATATGATCACTTTCATGATGGTTATTATACACTTTTTCCACATGTACATATGTATTTTTCATACTTTAAAGGAGATTTTTGAAGAATTTCATGATAAAATGGTATGATCACCATAAGGTACATGTAATTCATGTTTAATGATTGAATCAAGTATAATTCATCATGTTTTATGATTTCTAAGAGCTAATTCACATTTTTTGGTGTTATAGGGAAAAAAAACACTATATTTCTAGTTCCGACACTTGATCTGGCACTTGATCCGACACTCATTCCAGCACTCTGTCCAGCACTGCGTATTGCACAAAAACGCAGGGTGACTTGGCGGTTAAGGTATTGGCGACTAGTGAAGGGAAAATCGGGCACATGGGTTTTGTTTATGCTTACCCCCTCCAACTACTAAGCTCAAGACAACTCAGTTTCAGTTTTCCAAAGAGGGCGATTATTGGCTCGCTCTGTTTATCAGTTAGGGCATCATTTATTGTAATTTGCTGAATTTAGAAGTGGTTCGACCCTCATGTGGTCGACCACTTGGTTTGTAAGCTTATAAATACCACTAGGATGGTCAGATGATAGTTAACCAAGTAGCATAAGCATTATAATTGTCAGAAAAACAATTTTACTCTGTTTTGATATTTTACATTGCCAGAATTATGCCAGAACTACGTTTTCAAGTTTTAATAGTGAATTCGTCTTGTTAAGCTCATGGTGTGATTTCAAGCAGTGACCACGACTTGCTGGGGGGCCCACCAACAGTCTAGTAACTGTCTTCATGTTTATTTCTGCATTTCTTAATTTAATTGCTCTTTTGATTTTCTGTACATGCATGTTTTTATTGTGCTAACTAGTTTGTTGTAGCTTGGTTGTTTTGATTCTCTTTTGCAGGTTAGATGATGATATGTACTAGCATGCACTGATATTGTAGATTAGGAACAAACTTGCAAGTCTCTATACTAACCCCATGTGCATTTAGATGTTAGATCATGCTTGATTTATGATTTTATAGTCTAGTTTAAAACAAAATTTAATTAGAATAGAACAAAGTTTGATTTGGGTTTTCTTCGACAGGAATTAATGGATGGATAGAGTTAATTTCAGCTTTTGATTATAGCTTGTTTACTTCAGTTTTATATCAGATTTCATTTAATTAGTTGTTGGTTAATATAGATTGTTAATTTACTTTTTAATATCATAGTTTAATTTCTGTTTTCAATTGTTTCCTTATTGCAGTTTGAATGGTTAGAGTAGACATAACATAGTTTTGTTTTACGCAATTTCCTTTTCTAGAATTAAAATGCAATTAAATTTCTTAGTTAAATAACGATGATCTCGTTATGTTGTTGATGGTTTATACATGGATATGCATGGTATTTAACATTATTTTTGTCATGGCTAAGTTCTCATTGGATTGTTTAATCCATACCTTTCATTTTGCCATTGAGATTAGTATTGAGCTTATACCATTGGAATTGTCCTTTGTTGTCAAGTGCCATCGAGATATTATCCGACACCAAAGACATTCACACAACCACCAACATTATATTTGAATTGTCATAGCTTAAAAGAGATAATTTTCCTGCTTTCATAGATATAGTTTCTTGCTTTCATAGTTTAGAAAATAGTCTTATTTGCTATTGTAGGATAGATATAATTTTCTTTGATAGATTAGATAGTAGTTTGCTTATCATAGAGTAAGAATTAGTTGTTAGTCTTTCTTTCTTTTAATAATATAGATTTCCTTTCATGCATTGCATTGAGCATTTAGTCCAGTTGCCTCTTAGATTTCCTTTCACGTATTAGAAATAGTTTTGCATTAAGCATTTAGTCCACTTTCCTTTTAGGCTAGATAGTTGTTCAATGAGAAGTTTTACTTTGATTGCCTGCAGTAGTTAGTTTCCTTTACTTGTCTTTTTATTTAGTAGGTTAGTTAGGTGCCTTTGTTTACTTGTCTTTTGCTTTAGTAGGTTAGTTAGGTGTATTTTCTTGCTTGTCTATTTGCTTTAATAGGTTAGATAGGTGCTTTTGCTTACTTGCTTATTTATTTGCTTTCATAGGGTAGTTTTTCATTGAATGTAGGTTGACAAGTTAAAGAAGTTTTCTTTTGTCATTTTCTTATTATGCTTAGTAGTTTTCTTATTTCTTATTATTGAATCAGTTTTCTTTACATAAGGTTTTACTTGCTTTCTTAGGAACTATCCATCGAACCTTGGCCCAAAATTACTTAGGTTACCTAGTTTCAATTTTCTTAGTAGGGTTTGCTCATTAGATAAGATTTTCCTGAGTAGATTAGCCTTAGATAGTTGCCTTCCTTAGTTAGACTATACTCCTACCAACCTTCTACCTTTGACATATATTTTTCTACAACTCTAAGTTTACTTACCCCGTGTTGACATTTAATTGAGGGTTTTTACTATGTTTTTAGTGCATATACAACACCCATCAATTGTTGTGTTTGTTGTTGTGAGAATCTCTCATGTGTGTTGATATTTCTCTTATTCATATTAAATTGTTGCCTGGGTATTTTATGGGTGTGAAAACTCAATCTCTATTATAGCTTTGTGGATTTCGTTTATAGTTTCATTCACCATGTGAAACTAAATAACGCTAACAACTATGTATTTTCCATTGTTTGATTCACTCTAAATTCTAAGATCAAAGGTTGTAATAAAAGATTTGTTTCTCTAGTTTTCATTCTCAACCTTGGAATTTAGCAATTCTTCACTCACATATCATTGGGTATTATGGGAAAGACATGGGCATTTTCCATCCAAGTGTTGAATGAAATCCACTCTTTTATAGTTGTAAACAATGATTTAGTTGTTTTATTGTGCCATACACAACATTCAAAGGTCAATTGCGAATCGTGGGTGTCCCTATAGGTCATATGAAATTGTATGGGTTGTATGTTGTTGTAGGTTATTGGTTGTTTGTTGTGTGCTCTTTATTCATTGCTTGAATACCAATTCTCTCGAAGTTGGTTTCTCACTAGTTACACTCATTGTTAGTGTATAGGCTTATCATGAATGGACTTACAACCAAGGTAGATAAATCCAAGAAACAATTGAAGGAAAGGAAGAGCAGAGCTCAGCAAATTCGTTGAATCAAGAAGACTAAGGCTAGAGAAGCAACTAGAAGGGGAGTTGATGGATCTTTGTAGTTAACCATAATATAAGAGTTTTTATACATTTACATTAGTTCTTAGGCACAGAATTTAATGTAAAAATTTATGTTGGCTTGATTGTTATCGATACAAGGTGGAGCATATTGATTAATATGTAGAAAATCACTAGAATTTCTCCTTATTAAACAAATTTTGGTAATGTTGCAGTCTACATTTTGTTTCTTATTTAAAAAAAATTATGGTATAATGTATTTTATGGAGTTCATATATTGTTAATGTCCCTTGTTGGATATTATAGACAAATGAAAATTTAGACATTTAAAAGTAGAAAGAGAAATCCCTTTATAGATTATTATAATTGTTGGTATAAAATGCTCCTTGTAGAACTATTTGTTTGGGAGGTCAGGAGTTACCTTACAAGATTATATGAGTCTATTCAAATACATAGAAGGTGGTATATGTTAGTAACTTCTTTCTCTCTTGTAGATATATTGTCGACACAAGGAGCAACCCTATTTTAATATTTTAGTGATTATTTGTATACCATATTTGTTTTCTAATTTGATTATCCCATGGCATCCAACTATCTAAAGTACTCGGTGAAAATGTGGTTATTGACAACATTATCTCCTTGTTGATAAGAGAGTTCCTAATTCATTGCCATACCTAAACATTAATCTTCTTTTGGCTATTGGAATATTTCTCATATATCCATTGCATTGCCTTCCATTGAGGACATAGTTGTAGTGGATGTAATGCACTATGTGGGAAGAATGAAAAAATGACTTGAAGAACTCAAAAGATCAGTGGGAGCTACACCTACAACTTGAATAGAGTATAAGACTATGAAAGACAAATTCTTACTTGGCCACTACTTTTTCAACACAGACTATACAGAGTTCTCAGTGACAAAGTATATTATAGAGTCCCAATTTTTTAATGGCCCTAAATCGTGGTACATTACACATTAATTGGGGCATATTACATTAGTATTGTTATTTTATTTATGTCAGCTTGGGTCCATCAATTGTAATTGTACCTCCTAGTCTCTTATATATACCAAGGAGACCTTTTCATTTGGAATCATCTTGTATTTGTGAATTCATATGTTGTATAAGGAGGTTGCCCCCTCGAAGAGGATTATTATCTGAATTTCTCTCTTTTTCAAGGAGTTGAGTACTTATTTTGAGGTTTTAATGCTATTTTGATATTTGGTTCTTAACATTTGGTATCAGAGCTAGACAATCCTTGGGACCGGCTTCTTCAAAACAAGTCTTCTTGGAATTTTCACTACATATTTTTTTTTGGAAGGTTTCAGGATCTGGAATTTCTATGGTGTAGATCTAACTTGGGTCCAAATTTCAGATCTTGGTTCATTATATGTTTGGAGATACATTTTGTTCAAGTTAGGGTTTTTGACTAGTCCTAAAACTAGTCTGAAATAGGTCTTCTTGGCATTTTCACTCCCAATTATTTTCGGCTTGGTTTTAGGTTCTAAAATTTTACAGTACGAAGGAATAATAGTGAAGTGTCTTGTGTACAAATTTCATCCCTTGATTCACTGTACTATGAAATTTATTCTCTGAGGAAATTAGGGTTTTTGGATGGTCCAAATTTTAGTCTAAAACATGTGTTCTTGGGAAAATTGTTATATCTGAAGCTACATACCTCCAAATTGAGTGAGACCTATTCCATTGGTTAGGGTAAGGACTGAAGTTTTAAATATACAAATTTCAAGTTCTGAAGTGAAGACAGTGACATGTGGAAGTCCGTACAAGTTTGCTCTCTGTAAAGGGAAACAAATAAGCACATCTTGGAAAAGTTATCCTAAAATTCTCTTGGAGAATCCAATATTAGTCTAACCTATGGGGTTGGAAAGAAGACACATCAGGCTACCTCATGATGAATTTTAGAATCATAAGGGATTAAATTGTAGAGATACAGTAGAAGAAAGGTCGGCTAGAAGAACAATCTCCAAATCAGGGTTCTAAAAGGTGTGTTTGTTTTTTTGGAAGTTTGCATATCTTTTGACTAGAAGATCCAATTAGGGTGATTAAAAAAGTGGAATAAAGTGGTATAAAAGGAGTATCACATAAAATTGAGAGAATCTTAGGTATTTTTAGGTACATACGTATTCCTTCATCTCAAAACGTAGGAGATATTATTACTTGTCAGCGCTACAACCCCGGGAAAGTGTGGTTCTTCCACAAAACTATAGTATATCGGAAGGCCCCGTTCAAAAGGTTGCACATTAGACAACAATACTATGGATTTGAGCTCTCATGTACCTGACGTATATTGAGAGACCCCCTAGAATCCTGAGACCAACCAAGTAAACCATTTGGTCGTCTTGTTTCTATAGTACACCGAGAACAACACTTGGAGAGATCACTCTCTGGTACCTAGGTAGTCGGATAGTATGGCTAAGGTCACGGTCAAGCCTCCTTAGGTAGTGCCCTGAGATATTGGGATGAGTACTATTGTTGGACCCCGCACATATATCAGAGATTTATAACAACTGACACTCCCTTGTTTGTGAGGACCTCTACCAAAGCCAATTAGGAATTCCTACCTTGAAATAATACTTGGCCAACATGCCACCAAAAAAGGGAATTTATACACCAAATAATCCCTCAAAAATTCCTACTTGGACTCTTGATGAAGGTGAAGAAATGCGCAAGGACATAGATGATTTACAAAAGAAGGAAGTAACAAAATATGAACTACAAAGGATGATGGATTCAACTGAAGCTAAGCTAGAAGTGATGATGGATACTAAGATGGATGGATTAAAAGGGGAGATCATGGAAGGGTTGAAAATATTGCTAATAGAGAGGCCACGTGAAAGTTACAATGTATCCCATTAAATTCATGATGAGGACACAAGGAAGATGAATCAAGACTAGAGAAACTCCAGCTTTGGGTTGAAGATAAACCAATTTCCTCATATCGATACGAGGAAGTTTGATGGCAAGGATCCAATCACATGGATACTCTAGATGGAGCAGTTCTTTGATCTACATGATGTGCCACACACACAAAAGGTACATATTGTGTCCTTATATTTAGAACCTAATCACTTTGTGTGGTATCAATGGCTTTGTTCTCACAAATCACTTGTCACATGGACAATTTTCATGGAAGAAATAATAGCACACTATGAGGATACAAGTAGAAATACCTTCTTCATCCAATTGATAAATCTTGAGCAAAAGGGTTTAGTTGCGGAGCACATTGAGAACTTCCAAAGATTGAATATAAAGGTAACATATATTCCATATGAGCACTTGATTGATGTCTTCATAAGAACTTTAAAGGATAACATTCAAAATGAGGTTCGCCTTTGGGAACCCAAATCATTGGAGAATGCGTTCAGGGTGGCGAGAAATGTTCAAAGTAAAAATCTGACTATGGCTACTAGAAGGACCACCCCTAACATTGATCAAGAGAATAATGTTCCTTCTTCTAAACCACCTCAACTTACAAGGTTGACACCTCAAAAATTGGAGGAAAGAAAATAAAAAGGTTTATTCTTTAATTGTGATAACAAGTACAGTAAGGGACAAAAGTGTGGTGAGAAGAAATTATTCTACATATATTGTGAAGATGAAGAAGAATAAGAACAAGAACAAGAACCATTTCAAGATGAAGATGTAGAAGAGATTTCTTCTGAATAGATGACTCCCACCATATCATGTCATGCATTGGTTGGAATTATCACTCCTCAAACCCTCAAGATCAAAGGATATATCAAAAAGAAAAAGGTAATAGTGCTAATTGATTATGGTAGTACTCATAATTTCATTCACTATAAATTAGCCAAATCTCTCAATTGCTTTATATATCTAGCGCCAAAGTTTCAAGTAATGATTGCAAATGAAGGAACTATCAATTACTTAGGAAAATTCCATAATACCAATCTTACTATGGGGGAATATGTAATGAATAGTCCAATTATTGTTATACCCATGGGTGGTTCTGATGTTGTACTATGGGTCCAATGGTTACAATCATTGGGAACTATGGATTTTAATTTTCAAGAACTTTTCATGAAATTTTCATTGGAAGGAAATGAATTTAAGTTAAGGGGTATCACAGGGAAACCCAGTAAGGTGGTAATCTCTAATGGCATGAAAAAATTATTAAAAAAGGCGCATCAATGTGTAATTATACAACTATTCTCACTAGATGTTCAAACATCTAAGCCATATGTTCCCCTAGATCTCCAAGGGATCATTGATAAGCCTTCCAAATTATTTGAAGATATTCCCATAGGTCTTCCACCCACTCGTGATCGTGATCATGATAATCATTTAATTCCTGGGAGTGTTCCTCCTAACATCCGGCCTTACAGATACCCTTATTCCCATAAGAGTGAAATTGAACATATGGTTGAAGAAGTGTTAGAGGATGGAATTATTAGACCTAGCCAAAGTTCTTACTCTACACCGGTGGTAATGGTACTCAAGAAAGAGGGCTCATGGCGTATGTGTCCAGATTATAGAGAGCTCAACAATATCACCATTAAAGATAAGTTTCCTATTCCCATCATTAATGAATTGTTAGATGAACTACATGGAGAAATATACTTCACAAAGTTGGATCTCCATTTAGGGTACCATCAGATTAGAATGAAGGAATAATATAACCTAAAAACAACATTAAGAACTCATGAAGGCCATTATGAATTTTTGTTCATGAATTTTGGCCTTACGAATGCACCTTCCACATTCCAAGGGTTGATGAATTCCATTTTCAAGCCCTTCCTTCGAAAATGCGTGTTAGTATTTTTTGATGATATACTAATCTATAGAAAGCGTTGGGAAGATTATGTTCGACATGTTGACATGGTGCTACAACTACTAAAGGAGAAACAACTATATGGCAAACCATCCAAATGTTTCTTTGGGGTGAAGGAGGTATAGTATTTGGGTCATATCATATCCCATGAAAGTGTCAAGGTAGACCCTAACAAGATTAAATCCATGATGGAATAGTCGATTCCCAAAACATTGAAGAATCTTAGAGGATTTTTGAGTTTTACTGATTACTATTGCAAGTTTTTTCAGAACTATGGAAGAATAGAAGCACCTTTAACTGCAATAACTAAGAAGGATGCATTTCCATGGACTTTAGAAGAAACTCAAGATTTTGAACAACTTAAAGAGGAAATGTGCAAATCTTCTGTCTTGACCACACCAGACTTCACAAAAACCATTATTATGGAATGTGTGCCTTAGAAAATGGCATTGGTGTTGTTCTAATGCAAGAAGGAAGGCCCCTTGCTTTTCAAAGTCGACCACTCAAGGGAAAAGACTTACACAAACCCATTTATAAGAAGGAAATGATAGAAATGATACATCCATTGAAATAATGGTGCCCTTACCTAATAGGTAGGAACTTCAAGGTAAAAACAAATCATGACAGTCTTAAATAATTCTTGGAACAAAGACTATCTTCAAAAGAAAAACAAAAATGGGTGACCAAGATGTTGGGTTATGACTTTGAAATCATCTACAAAAAAGGGAAGAAAAATGTTGTGGTAGATGTACTCTCAAGAAAGGATGAAGATGTTGAGGCATTTCTTTGTGCTATCTTTATCATCCAACCTGATTGGATAACAGAAGTAAGGGATGAATGGAAGAATGATGAAGAAGTGTGGACTTTCATTGAAAGGTTGAAGCAGGATTCTAGTGCATCCGATACATTTACATGGAAAAATGATTCACTACAGTACAAAGATCACTTATATTTATGTAAGAACTCTCAAATCAAACAAAAGGTACTTTGGAATTGCACACCTCTCCAGTAGGAGGGCACTCAAGATTTTTGAAAACCTATCATAGGGTCAAGAGGGATTTTTTTTGGGATGGCCTTAAAACTGATGTTCAAAGGTTTGTGGCAGTATTTTTGGCTTGCCAACAAAATAAGGTGGAAAAAATTAAGACCCCAGGTCTTTTACCACCATTATCCATTCCAAGTCAGTGTTGGGAGGAGGTTTCCATGGATTTCATCACAGGGTTACTGAAGTCTGAAGGAAAGAGTGTCATCATGGTGATTGTTGATAGACTTACCAAGTATGCACACTTTTGTGCACTTTCTCATCCTTTCAAGGTCAATACAGTTTCTACCGCATTCATGGAGACATATCAAAAATTACATAGAAGCCCAAAGATTATTGTAAGTGACAAGATCCCATCTTCATTGGAGATTTTTGGACATAATTATTTTCTTGTTTGGGTACTCAATTGGTTCATATATGATCTTATCATCCTCAATTTGATGTAAAAACTGAGATAGTGAACAAATGTCTGGAAGGCTACCTTTGTTTCTTTGTCTCTAATAAACAAACACAATGGTTCAAGTGGTTACCCTTGGAAAAATGGTGGTATAACACTTCCTTTCATATTGCAACAAAAATGACACCATTTATGGCACTTTATGGATATCACCCATCATCCATCACTTCTTCTCTAAAAGAAAAATCTCAGGTTCAAGCAGTGGATGATCACATCGAGCATCAACAACAAGTTCTCCAACTCTTAAAGGACAAGTTGACCATGGAACAAAATCACATGAAACAACAAACATATTAGCATCATAATGAAAGATTTTTTGAAGTAGGGGATTGGGTATTTTTAAGACTACAACCATACAAACATATGTCTCTCAAGCAAGCTAAGAAGGATAATAAATTATCACTGAAGTACTATGGCCCTTGTAAGTTGTTGCAACATATTGGTACTATGGCATACAAATTGGATCTTCCTTCATCTTCGCGAGTACACCTAGTTTTTCATGTTTCATTCTTAAATAAGGTTATAGGTGACAAGATCCCAGTTCAAACTATATTTCTAGAACTTGAGGATGAATGAAAAATAATATTGGAGACTGAAGCTATCACTGACACAAGAATTTGCTAACTAAGGAATAGATCAATTTCATAGTATCTCATTAAGTGGAAGAAACTACCTGTTGCATATTCCACATGGGAAGATGAGTATTTTATACAAAAGCATTCATAACTACTCAATCATTTAGGACAACACTCATATGAAGGGGAGGGGCATTTGAAGCCCTAAATTGTGGTACATTACCCCTTAATTGGGGCATATTACATTAGTATTGTTATAAAATTTATGTCGGATTGGGTCCATCAGTTCTAATTGTACCTTAGGGTCTCCTATATATACCAAGGAGACCTTTTCATTTGGAATAATATTGTATTTGTGAATTCATATGATGTATAAGACTCTCAAAGGTAGATTCTTACTTGGCCACTACTTTTTCGACAAAGACTATACATAGTTCTCATGACAAAGTATATTGTAGAGTCCCAATTTTTTAATGGCATGATTTCTATTGTGTTGTTAGTAGTTTGATGTGTGTAGGTTGCACCCAAGAGCAAGCCATTCACAAGATGAAAATCTTTGTATAAGATTGAGAATAGATATCATAAGTTATTTTTGTACAATATCCATCTTGGTAAAGTGAGTGGGCTATAAGTCCCTCATTTATAGATCAAAATGAGCCAATGAAATATGTTAAATGAAGTATCTTGAATAAGGACAAATATTATAACATGGAAGATTAATATCCACAAGAACACATTGATCCATTGAAGGATGTTAATAATCCTTTGTAGAGTCATTACTGAGAGACAGATAGTGTGGATATGTGAGTGGAAACTACATTAAATGAGTTGAGAGGGGTATATTTTTAAAACAAGTAGCCATATGCTTTTTAGATCCACTATGAGTCACCTCCAATCACTGAGGAGTAGGCCTCACATCACTAACCATAATATCTAATATAAAAGTACAAACCCATAGAATATAAAGAATGTATCCAAATAAGATGTAGTCAATACTAAAAACATTACCATATGAAATTGGTGCATCTCAATCTGTAAAGTACAATGCTATATGTGTATCATAAGAAAAATCCATATAGTCCAACAAGAAGAATTATTTGTAGAGTATTCAAGAAAACTTATCAAAGAGGCCAACAAGGGTTTCAAATACTACAATAAAGATGATCTTAAAACCCTAGTTCTGCAACCCTTAGGAAAAAGTCACTAACCAAGAGTATTGTAAATCCACTAAATCAGTCATTTTTTTTTACCACCAAGCAATTCTCTAGATCAAGTATGGGAGGTTCCCCCCACTAGAATCCCTAAACAAGAAACTTGAAAACCTATTAAAAAATATTCTTAAACACTTCTCTATCAGTGATGTAGTGATCCCTTGAAAATGAGTAAAACCCTAGGAAACCCTAGAATAAATGAGATAACCCAAAGAGGTAAGGTTGGTAGCTCACTATCTACCAAAAAATTTAAATCAACTCAGAATAGAGGCTAAAAAGAGCATCGATTCACATACCAACTTCAACAACCACGGAAAACGTCAGAATATCCACGAGAAAAAAGTTGACTCAAAACCACTGAAAAGGATGGTCCATAAGGAGAATTAGTAAAATAGCTCATAGGTGCTTCCAGTCAACAAAAACATCATCCAAAGTCAATAGAAAAGGAGTTTGAAATAAATAAGTAACAATCCCTAATGTTGGGCATTGAAAAATTTGCAAACATTCTCCAACTCATCATATAAAAGGGGGTAAAAAATCCCTAAATGGGGCAACCCTTATCCAACAAACAATATCACCAAAAAATAACCCCAAAATTTCATAGGTAAGGTGGAATGTTCTATTGTATATTTTGATCACTAAAATAACAACCAAGAGGAAACCCTAAAAACTGCATTAAATGGAGAAGATAATAGCCCTAGTGCAACTCACCTTTTAGATATGAAAAATACCCTAGAATAGGTGCACACGAGAGAGAAATCAACCCAAGATTAATAGACAATGTCGGGCTTGAAGAGAGAATGTTTGGATAAGGAAGAGAATGTTCAAACATGTTATGATGCCATGTTAAAGTCACAATATTATTCAGATTGGATCATTATATTATTTGTCATCTATCTCAATGCTTTCAGAGTGGAAAGAATTGGAGAAATTATCTTGTAGGTTCATTTTAGTGTTAGGGCCCAGTTTGGAAAATTAGGGTTTGGAACCTTCCATATCCATTTGAGGCATTAAGTAACAAATTTTGGGGTTTTGGTGTCTGAAATTTGTGCACACCCCCTTGACAATGTTCTACACTTCGAGACCTTTCTAACAATGCATATCGTACGTTAATAAGAGCTCGTATTCAAAAGTTATTCCTCCCACAAGTTCACCTATCATGTTGACCACGATGGTACCAGAGGATGCCACATCAACCTCTGTTACTCATGCATATGGGGCTAGCCACATATTTAATTTTGAGAAGATTCTATAAGGTCCAAAACCCTATCACAAGTAAGGGTTGAGGAATTCAAAAACCTACCCTTAGATGGCTATCAGGCTATGTTAAATATCGGGCCAATAGGAGGACAAGGGGTTCCATTATATACTATTGTATTTTGTTCCATAGTTGAGAAAAGCAACTGGGAGTGGAAAATTAGAGAGCATAATAGAGGGGTTTAATGTTCTGTAGCAGCCTAAGAGGTCATAGGTCTCAAGTAACTCCATAGAGAGTGCCTTCTCCTTTGTACTTACATTATTTCCATACAAGAGAAAAGAGAGCAGAGCAGCCTCACCTTCTAGCTGGGTTTTCTCCTGTAAGGGTTTCCCAAAGAAAATCTTTGTGTCATTCTATGAATGGTGTGTGATTGTGTTTTATTGTTCTCTATCTTCCACATTTTATCTATTTCATACATAAGCAAAAAATCAGTAACTAAATATTCTGGAATCTAAATGAATTTAACCTTCATAGTGTAGATTTATGTTTTATTTGTCAGATCTATTGTGACGAATTGTTCTAGTTGAATAACCATGGTATTTTATAGATCATATTGGTATCAAAGGAGGTTTTTCTTTGGGGTATTTGTGGGAAGTTGCAGGATCCAGGAATCTAATTAAAGAGAAGTCACAGAAACCCTAGCCATGGCAGACGAATTTATTCATAATAACCCTCAAGTTCCATTAGAAGAGATATTTGAAAAGTTCGAAGCTCAAGTTGTCGACATCAGTCGTAATATGAACCTCATCATGGAAGATTAGCAAGCAAGCTCGAACCATTTAGATATGATGGAGGATATAACTCATATATTGGATCAAATGGTAAATCGAGATACCAGGAAGACTCGAGAAAGGAGTCATGGAAATAATCTGAGAAAGATCACTCGATTTTGAGTGTCATTAACTCTTCAGAGTCCCTTTTCAATATGGAAGTGAAAGTGGACATAAAGCCATACCAAGGTGATATTGATGCATTAAAATTGAATCATTGGTTGCAACAAATAGAATTTTATTTTAGCATTCACCATATATATGAAGGGAATAAGATTTCATTTGCTATATTAAAGTTAGAGTGTCATGCTTTAACTTGGTGGGAAAGCCACACATAAACACTTAGGTTGGAGAGTGATCCACTGGTAACTAGGTGGGAGGACTTC
>ML813572.1:77442-96642 GCA_009831015.1 Picea engelmannii | reverse complement strand
AACTTCCCTCCAATATCCATCTGACAATTTTGCTTCATTGAGCATAGTGCTTGCAGCCTCCTGGACTGTTCTGTTCTTTCTTTCAACAATCTCGTTCTGTTGAGGTGTTCTGGCAGCAGAGAATTGTATTTTTATTCCATAGGTTTCACATAAGACATCGAACTCTTTTGAGGTGAATTCACCACCATTGTCTGATCTAAGACATTTGATTTTTTCCTCCCTTTCATTTTCAGCAAGGGTTTTAAAGGCTTTGAATTTGTTGAGTGCTTCTGATTTTTCTTTGAGAAAACATATCCAACTCATTCTAGTAAAGTCATCAATGAACAACATAAACTAAGACTCTGCTTGTAGACTCTTGGTTCTCGTAGGTCCACATAGGTCAGTGTGAACAAGCTCTAAAGGTTTAGAGGTTGTGTTTTCTTTTGTTTTGAACCTTACCCTAGTTTTCTTCCCTAGTTGATAGTGTCTACACATAACATTTGAGGGTTTTATGATTTTTGGAAAGTTTCTTACTGCACCAAGGTTGCTGAATTTCACAAGATTGTCAAAGTTAATATGCCCCAACCTCTTATGCCATAGCCAACTTTCATCTACAGAATTTATATGACACTCCTCATTTAATTTTGCATCTAGTATATATACATTTTCAGGAGTTCTAGGAGCAGTAACAACTAATTTTCCTGTGTATTCTCTCCTAATATCACATTTTTGGGAATCATAGATGTAGAAGTATCCCTGATCACAGGTTTGACTGACACTTAATAAACTAGGCTTCAATTTATTGACAAGTAGTACATTTCTAGCTTTGTCTTTTCCCAAGCTTACATTGCCTTTCCCAAGTATGTTACTTGAAGCATTATCACCAAATGTAACTTTACCTTTTTGTTTCTTTAAGTCTAAAAAATTGTCCTTGTTACCTGTCATATGTTTTGAGCATCCACTGTCAACATCCTAGAGATCCTTTTCATCTTGAGTTTTTAGGGCAATAAGACATTCGCTTTTTTATGTTTTTACTCTCCAAAGTTTCTTCTGCTCTCTAATGAACTTGGGATGTTCTGAGACTTCCATTAATCTGCAATTAATGGCTTTATGTCCATGGTTATGAAATCTGAAGCATTGTAAGTCCCCTTCTTGTAGAGGTTCAAAGGAGTTATAGTTTCTACTCTTAAATTGATTTGCTTCTTGTTTATCCGTAAGGATATAATTCTTAACCTTTAGATTTTTCTTTCTATATGCTCTATAATTTATAGCTTTGTGTCAAAAATTAGAGCATGCAAAGCAATAACTAGAAAAAATGCGAGGATACCTATTTTGGTAAAACTTATTTGGTATTGTCTTTCCTTCTTTACTGATGGGTTGAGGTAATCTTTTGGAGTTCTGATCATTACTTATCTTCTCTTCATTTTTCTTCTTGAATGTACTACGAAGAGCATCTGCATAAGATTTTGAGTTAACATGGCTTTCCTTTTGAGAATAACCTATTCCATTTTTATTTCCAGAATCCCTTTGCATTGTAATAATCTTATCTAATATTTTAGAGCTATTTTCATATTTTGTTTGAATGATTTTTGCATCCAGCTCCTTTTTCAAATGAAGTAGTTTTGCCTTCATCCTTTCAACAGTTATTTGTTTTTCTTCAAGAGACTTTTCTAGACTTTCTTCAATCTTATTTTCTTCTAAGATTTGTTTTTTTAGATTGTTCATAAGTTTTTCCATCTCCTTTTCTTTTTGTTCATATTTTTCTTTCTGTTCAACTACAAAACTTTTCAACTGTCTATATCTGGTTTTTTATTTTCTTAATTCATCTAAGGCACTGAGAAGTTCTTCCTCCATATTAACTCCTGCTTCATCTTCTAACTCTTTCTCATGTTTAATTTTTTCTATTTCATTATATTCTTCAATACCTAAGAAAAGGACTTCATCATCATCAGATTCATCATTGTCGCTAGACTGTGACGAGCTGTTATATTCTTCTTTTGAGTAGAATTTCTTTTTCCTTCTGTAGAAATTTTTCTTGTAGTTGGGTTTTTCCTTTTTTCTGGTATTGTTTGTTTTTGTTTTCTTTCTCTTTAGGGTCCTCCTTGAGATAGGAACACTTGGATGTGAAATGACCAACTTTGCCACAATTAAAACATTTGAAAGGAAGCTTGCCTTTTTACTTCCCTGATCCTTTCTGAAGTTTTCTAATGAAGTTGGCTTCTTCCACATCATGATGACAAGATTGAGCTTTTTGCTTTTGATTTATCTTTGTCTTGAATGCTTAGAAAGTTGTTTCGTCTTTCGTTGATTTATTATTTCATGTTCTCATCTCATATGATGTACAAACTCCATGGAGCTGGTCAACTATGAGTGAGCTTAGATCAGATCTCTCTTCAACTGAGGAAATATTTGCATCATATCTTATCGGTAATGACCTTATTATTTTTTACACAATGGGTTTATCTCTAACTTCTTCTCCTATTGCTCTAATTGAGTTGACCACTTCATCTACCCTATGAAAGTACTCAGCAATATTTTCTTCTTCTTTCATTTCCATGTTTTCAAATTGAGTTCTATAGTTCTGTATGTAATTTCCCCAAGGCTGAGCCCTGTTTTAAATCATGTCTATGAAGTATAAATCTTGCATTATGAATTGTAATTATGTTTTATAGGCTGGTGAGCCAAGTTTATATAAGATGGTGGGCTTATGTGTTATTAGGCTGTAGAGCCTAAGTGTTAAGGCCGAGAGCCTGCTTTTGTATATGTAATCATGAAGAACACTAATAAAAATATAAACACTGCTGTGTGTAGACTGACCACGATGAATGAGTGATGGGGGACTAAGCTTCCACAGAGTGGGTAAGGGATTGGGGGATGCAAGGCTGGAAAGTGAGGATAAGTATTGATCCTAGGGGATTCAGTCCTTGGGAATAATATTTTAATATTATTCCAAAAGCCATGTAAATGTGATGTTTTATCCTAAGTTCTTTGGAAGGACGAGTGACTTCCAAATGGGAAGGAATGAGCTTCATGGGTGACAAGTGTCAATCCAAGCGCATGCAGTTAAAACTGTTGAGTTGAGCCATGATGGGGGTTCCTCCTCCCATTCTCCATCCTCTGTCTAAACTCATGGGTGTCCAGGATCGACCTCTGTTTCGGTGTTTGTTCTAGGGAATCCTTACCAGAACCATTAAGTCTCTGCGTGGGATCTTTGTACACCCTCACTCGTCCCTGAAACCTGAGCCGTGAGTCTGTCCTGTATTGTTGGTTGGGGAAAACTGAATGTCTCATAATTGTTGAGCCTTGTTATGCTGTAGCATCTGTCTGTCACCAGTTTTGGGAAGCCCGTGTCTATGTTTCCAATGGACTGTTGTGGTCGTGCAGTGCTTGACTGTGTGTGGCTTGCGAACCATTGTATGTTCATGTGGAGTGTCGTGAACTCCCGGTTACCGAAAACCTGAAACCCCGAAATCTTGAAATGATCTACATTGTGGATTGTAGGAGAGGAACTTGATCGTTGGATCAAGTAGATAAATAAACAATAATTTTAGAATTTTGGCAAATGAAATTTCAAGATGTATAGATGCACGAACTCATGATGCCCAAAACTCTGAAACGAAAAGTAAACGTAGTGGGGCCCCCTAACATCGTTGGGAGTGAGGTGGACCTTCTTAAGGACACCATGTGTCACTAAATTTGTCGGTGACAGCTATGCTGTGGGATCGGAGGGTAAGGAAATCGATTTTTCGGAAGTTGGGAGTTAAAGAGGGAAGTGAGTGTGAGAACCTATGGGACCAAAACCCCGAAACCTGAAACCCCAAAGCCCTGAAATCCCAAAACCCGAAGTTTCATTTGAAGAGCCTTGTAGCACCTAGTAGTTTAGCATTTGATCACGACTCGTGGATGCATGGGTTGGGGACTAAGAAAATGGGGGCTATCACCAGAAATTGCAGAGCCAAACAGAGCTCAGAAAATTCGTGGAATAAAAACATTTTCTTATTCGCGTTGGTTTATGAATGTTGTAGTTTTATTAAGGGTTTAAGGCCTGAGAAACTTTGGTTGACTGCATGTTGTGTGTGCAGAGTTCAATGAGTGTCAGGACAGCCATGAATCGATGCCGAGTATAGAAATGGAAGAGGTGTTGATTGCCTCCAATTCAGAGAACAAAAGAGAAGGAAGGGATGTCAACTTGGGAGTCGAAGGATCAAACTCCAATGGGCACGGAAGAGAATTGGATAAGGAAGGACATATGATGAAAATCATTGAAAGATTGCAGAAAGATGCCCAGGCTCATCGAGCTGATAACCGAAAGCTCATGAAAGTCAGGGATAGGCAGGGTCAATTCAACTTAAGGATGTTGAAGAGTCTGGAAAGAATAGAAAATAAATTGGACAAGGAGAGTGACTCAAGAAACACAGAGAGTCACAGGACCCCTAAGAGGAAAATAAGATCAAGGAGTGTCAACAGACATCGTCGTCACTCCCCAAATCATTCCAGTAGGGAATCCCATAGTAGTTCAAGCCCATCTCCTACCAGAAAGCACCGAAGATCTGGAGTCGATGAATTGAAAGAGGAGATGAATATGATTAAGCCTCGTACGTTTGATGGAGAACATAAGGAGGAGGAAGATGCCGAAACATGGTTTCTTGGCATGGGAAAATGTTTCCAATTGCAGAATTATTCCTCTCATGCAAAAGGAAGAATTGTGATGTATCAACTAAAAGGAAAAGCATCCATGTGGTGGGATTAGCTTGTGCAGGTGCAGCATGTTAGAGAGAAAGATATCACATGGAAGGAATTCAAGAGGTATTTCGAGAGGAAATACTGAACTAAAAGATATTATGAAAGAAAGATGAAAGAGTTCTTTGAACTCAAGGTGGACAACAAGACCATTGATGAGTATGAACGAAATTTTTTGGAATTACTGAAGTATGTTTCGTTCATCAAAGATGAGTCTGTTAAGATTCAAAGGTACTTGAGTGGATTACTACCTCCTATTGGGGATAAGATTCAGTATGATGATCCTATGACTATGGAAGAAACAATAAGAAGAGAGAAATGCTTATATGAACAACAAAGATAAAAGCCTACCTTTTGGAAGGATTGGGTTGACCAGAAGAAGTTTAAGAAAGAATAGAGGCAGAAGGGAAACAAACCTCCCTTTTTCAGAAATAGTCCTCAAGGACATCCATCATTTAGAGAGCCGAGACTGGCTGAAGTGGGAGAACAAAGGTTGAGACAGACGCCCATTCAGTGTTGGGGCTGTAAAGAGAACCAAAAGTATAGAGATTGTCCTCATAAAAATGGCAAAGCAAGAGCTGTCCATAATGTTCAACAAGCTGAAACAGTGGAGGAAATGGGCAGTAGAATGCCAAGGATCTATGTAGCCCTAGACAATAAGAAAGATGAATTTCAGTTGCACATGATTGAAGTAGAAGGTATGATAAAAAAACCAACCATTTACTATTTTAGTTGATTCAGGGGCTAGCCATAGTTATATAGACCCTAGAGTGGTAGAAAGTTTGCATTTGATAAGAATCAAACATGAAAAGTCTTGGGTAGTGCAGCTAGCTACAAGAACCAAGAGGAAAGTCATGGAGTTAGTCAAGTCCTATCCTGTAGACATGAATGGACTGAGCACAAAGGCCGATTTGAATATTCTACCTTTAGGCTCTTATGACTGTTTAATTGGGGATGGACTGGTTGGACCAACACCATGCCCTACTGGACTGTCGTAACAAGGAATTTACATGCTTGGATGAGGAGGGGAATAAGAAAATAGTCCAAGGAATTCCTAGAGCTGTTATTGTTAGAGAAATCTTAGCAATGCAGCTGAAGAAGTGCTACAGAAAAGGCTGCCAATTGTTTGCAGGCCATGTGGAGGAAGCATCCAGAGATGAAGTCTCAAAGATTGGAGACCATGCGGTACTAACAGAGCTTGAAGACATATTTCAGGAGGTACCCAGACTACCTCCGAAGAGAGATATCGATTTCTCTATAAATTTGATGCTTGGAGCAGCTCCAGTGTCAAAATCTCCTTATAGAATGAGTACGCCAGAGCTGAAAGAGTTGCAATTGCAACTTGAAGAGCTTCTAAAGAAGGGGTACATTCACCCAAGCGTGTCACGTTGGGGTGCCCCAGTCCTGTTCGTGAAGAAGAAGGACATGATGTTGAGGTTGTGCATTGATTACAGATAGTTGAACAAAGTAACTGTCAAGAACAAGTATCCTCTATCGAGGATCGATGATATTTTCGATCAGTTGAAAGGTGCGAAAATATTTTCGAAGATAGATCTCAGATCAGGATATCACCAGGTAAGAATAAAGGATGAAGACATCAACAAGATTTCCTTTAGAACAAGGTATGGTCATTACGAGTTCACAGTGGTATCGTTTGGACTGTCGAACGCACCTGTTGTTTTTATGTGCTTGATGAATGGTGTATTCAGGGACTATCTAGACAAGTTTGTCATAGTCTTCCTGGCTGACATTTTGGTGTATTCCAAGTCAGAGGAAGAGCATGAAAAACACCTAAGGATGGTTCTACAAGTGTTGAGAGAACACCAACTGTATGCCAAGTTGAGAAAATGCTCATTTTATCAAAGGCAGATCCATTACTCAGGGCACATTATTTCAGAAGAAGGGATCATTGTGGTTCCTGAGAAGGTTGAGGCCATCAGAGAATGGTTAGCACCAAGGAATGTGGTAGAAGTTAGATCCTTTATGGTTCTAGCAAGCTATTACATAAGGTTTATCACAAGGTTCTAAAAGATATCTCACCCTATCACTTCCTTACAAAGGAAGGAGAAAAAGTTTCAGTGGAATGAAGAGTGTGAGAAAATTTCCAGCGATTGAAGCAGTTGTTAACCAATGCTTCAATCTTGAGGATTGTAGATCCAAATGTGGATTTTATGGTGTGCAAAGATGCATGTAAAGAAGGGTTGGGAGGAGTTCTCAGTCAAAATGGATTTGTAATCTGTTATGAGTCCAGGAAGCTGAAAGAGAACGAAAATAATTATGCCACTCATGATTTGGAGTTGGCAGCAATCATTCACACTCTGAGGAAATGGAGGCATTACCTCATGGAAAGGAGGTTTGAACTCAGAACAGACCATAATGGTCTGAAATATTTGTTTGATCAGCCAACCTTAAACGCTAGACAAAGTAGGTGGCTAGAATTTCTGTGTGAGTACGACTTTGAGATCAAGCATATAAAAGGAAAGGAGAATAAAGTGGTTGATGCACTCAGTAGGAGGGTGCATGAATTACATGCTACAACCATTATCATGTATCAGACTGATATTAAAAGAAAAATTCTGGAGGCTACAAATGTAGATCTGCAGTACAGAGAATTGGTAGCCAAGCTACAACAGGGTAATATACCAAAGAAGATGGAAATTTATAAATTGGAAACAGATGGAATACTGCTGTACAAGAACATAATTTTTGTACCCAATGTCCAGTGCTTGAAATAGATGATTTTGCAGGAGATGTGATCAAAATCTGGACCAGGGGATCAAAATTTGCTCAAATTTCAAAGTGCTCGGAATGCGATGAAAATGGTGCCATTGCGTCCGTCTCGTCTTCCTGATTCTGGCGGTATATTTACTTTCTCAAATGGAGGATGTATGGAGAAGATATCGCGATCTGTTCGCCAAGCCAAACATGCAAAAAAAATTTGATGCTGATTGTACCTGTCCGTACAGTCCATATGGTGACGTGGCAGGCCGCACATTCCATATGATGATGTGTCAAAAGTGACGTGGCTTGATCTACATGATGACATGGCAATTTTTGATTGGTTGACTATGGTCGAATGTGATGTTGACACGTGGCATTTACTTGTCTAATTGAAAGGTGCCACATGACCCAATCAAGGGCTGCCACATGGCACCCGTTTATTGGCTATGGTCAATTGATTGGTTTTATAAAAATTTTATGGGTCCGTGGGGTTCGACCCCCGGACCTCCTCCCACTGTACAAAGCTTTAACAAAGTCCAATTCACCAATGTGCCGCGCCATGGTTCTTAACAACCATAGGTTTAAACTTTTATTTAAAGTGGGTTATGTGTAAACGACGGGTGGGGTCGGGCCAAGGCTTAGCCCCGACCCTGGTTCTATGCGTTATACATATGACCGTCGCCCACTTGCCACACAGAACGCGTGCGCATTTCAAATGGAGCCCTATCCCACGGTTGTATCACCCTTTACATATGACCATTATACAATGTGCGCGCACGTTTTTGGGTTTACCACACGGTTCTATGTTTTAATATATGTGACCAATACCATTGTAAAATGGCGCGCGCGGGAGTTGTAAAGGATCCAGCCCCCGGTCACACTGTTTCCACATGCGACCACAACATGGAATTTGGCGTGGATTTAAGTTTGGGTTTTCATGTTGGTTTTTAAAACGGTCACAAACCTATCCGCCCGCCACTTGCCAAGCCCACAGTGAATCTTTTAAACGAAGGCCTATTTTAGCACTGGGACGTGGCCATATGGTCCCCCATGCAACCAACACCTCCGTCCTTGGGGGCTTTATTTCCGTTAACTGTTCGACAATTTGGCGTGTTTTGTGGAGATACGCGCGTGTGCTAGGTTTAGGCACGGAAAACGCCCAGAAGCTAGGTTCATGCACACACAGGTGCGAAATGGCGAACCAGTGACAACAGCTTGAAGGAGAAAAATGGCAGGAGGCATAACTTCTTCAGTTTTTGGCCAAATGAGGTGTTGTAAAAGCCCAGCTAGGGGTTTTTGGACGTTCTGAGTCCATTGGCACTACTTTCACAGCCATTTGAAGACTTCTTCTGCAGATTTTTAACCATTGAAGTTTGAGGAAGCTCTAGGGAGCTTGAAGCCCTCATTGTTTGAGGCCTTGCTCAGATGAGCACATGTCTATTTTCTATGACCGAATAGTCATTTTTGACTAATTATTATGCTCTGAACACATTGGGATAGGTTTAAGATCCATTGGAGGACTTTTACATGTTTTTTTTTCCACAGAGAAGCTCAGGGAAGCTTGGAGGCCACATGTAGAAGAGGTCATGACTGGATGAGACAAGATCCATTTTCAGTGTTCTAATAGTCATTTTTGGGGTTTTATGTATTCTGAACCCAATGGGACAGTCTATAAATCCATTGGAGTTGAGAAGCAGCTTGTAAAAGAACATTTGACCAACTAATCCCAAAGAGCCAAGTCCATTGAAGGAGGCTCAAGGAGATGTAGCCCAAAGAGGGGTGAACTCCTTTATCATCTTGGTATTGCTGTGAGTTTGATGTGTTATTTGCTGCAATTTATGTTGTTGTGTATTTGTTTATAGCACATATTTAATCTTTTAAAAGAACATTTCCTCACACATGAATATTGAAAAGAAGAAGCATGAACTTAACACATAAACCATCTTGCATATTTTAACACATGAAGCAAGGTCCTGTAAGGTTTATTTTATTGAAGTAGGGGGTGCTTGCATAGCATAACAAGTCAGCCTTCTCTTTTTTGATCAGTTGGTATCAGAGCATAGTTTGTTTTGCTCATGTATTTTCCATTGATAGCTTGAGATTTAGCTGTTGGTATTTGTGCAAGTTTTGTGTTGAAGTTTGATATCTTGCAAGGATGGAGGAAGCTTCAAACATGGATAGTTCTCATACATCTTCCAAATCTCAGTTCTTTAACAAAGAGATGTTTAAGGCATTGCTAACCATGAAAGATATGGTACAAGAGTTGTGGAAAGATAGAGAAGAGAGCATTGTCCTTCAAGAGCAGTTGATGGCCATGAAGGAGGAGAAAGACCAACTTCTTGAAAGGTTGCAAGAGATGGAGACTCAACTCCATGAGGCAAAGGAAACCCTTACCAAGTACATGCATGAACATGAGGTATGTAATGTTAGTTTATCTTCAAATTCCTCTCAAGAATAATGCTTTGGTGTTTTTGAAAACCACACAAAAGGAATAGGGTCCAAATTATTGTTAAAAATGGGCTATGAAGGTAAAGGGTTAGGCAAGCATGCACAAGGCATTGTTGAGCCTATTGTTGTTGAAGAGAGACCTAAGTATTGTGGTTTTGGTTATGAATGAATTGATGAAGCAAATTCCAAAGTTGAGGAAACAAGAGAAAAAGTTCCAAGAACAAATTTTGTTTCAAGTTCACCTCCTCAAGAAGGCTTTAAAGGTGAAAGTTCAAGAACTTTTGTTGAAAGTTCAATCTGTTCAGCATGCAAAACTTGTGTTCAAGATGAATGTAAATGTATGAAACAAAAGAGTTGTGACAGCCATGAGGACGAGAACAGATTTGTTGGTCTTCAAAAGAGAGCTTGTAACTCTTCAAATTCACCTCCTCAAAGAGGCGATAAAGGTGAATGTTCAAGGTATAAATCTTCCTATAATTCAGTTTCTTTTGATTATGTTAAGCATGATAAATCTGCATGTAAAAATGGAAGAAAAAGTCCATGTACATATTGTGGTTTATATAACCATCATGTTTCAAAATGTTGGAAAAGATTGACCATTTTCAGGAAACTTTCCAAGCAAAGGCAACTTGAAAAGAACATGCAAAAGATTTGCACTCATTGTCAGAAGAGGGGTCATCTCATTGACCAATGTTGGAAATTGCATCCAACCTCTCATCCACAACACAAGAAGCAGTTGGATAAAAATATTGGCAAGAATGGAAGAGGAGATTCCATCATCGATGTGGGTCAAGATGATTCACAAGAAGACGATTTTCAACAGAAAAATTCACCATTGAGTTGGCTTGGTAAGAAATGGTTATATTTCTTGAGTAAGTAAGGCTTGCATTCTTTCTGTTGTAGATGTACTTTTCAGCCTTATCTATACATTTTTGTTGAAGTTTGACAAGTTGCAGCAGTTATCATAACTTGCAAGATGCAAGTTTGCATGTGAATGCATTTACTTTTGAATGCATACTTGTGTTATACCACCTCGTCAAGAGGAAGTAAAAGAGGGGTATGTTGCTCATTTGTTACAACCACATATACTTTTCATATTCAGCTCCTAAGTACCCACATGTTTTGGGATTATGTACTTATGTTTGCACTGGAAGGAGAGTTGAAGAGCTATGCACATGCATTTGGTTTTGTGAGTGCATAAACAATGAACTTGGTGATAGTGCAACATGAATGATTCATGATTGTTTATCATGTTTGTCGACTTGTAATTTTGGAAGGTTGATATGTTACACATGAGTCTCGACTGTGTCGATGTTATCTTGACGACTATGTTGTGTCGTTCATGCTTTTCGACTTGTGTTTAGTCGATGGTGTTTGTTGGCTTGTACATTGATTTTGAGTACACCAAGATGCAGGAAAACACCATGTGCTTTGATGAAGCACAAGATGCAACAGTTTGCTTGAAGAGAAAAAAGACTTTGCTGTCATTATTTTCAGTCTTGTGTCAATTTGTTTTCAAGATTGATAGTTTTCTTGGCTTGTGACAAGATGTCGCAGGAAAGTTTTTGCAGCCATTGGAGAGCAGATTGTGTTGACATCAAAGAGTTCACAAGAGGGACTTGATTCTCAGTGGGAAGGTTGGCAGTCTTCCAAGAATAGCGAGAAAAGTGGGTCAGCAGCAGCCTGAGAGCAGTGGTTGAGGGACATAGCTAGTTGCAGTGCAAGGCATGTCAAAGTATCCAGGTGATTGTTGAAAAGACTTTTCAAGTAGAATCCGTTGATAGAACTTGAAAGGAGAAGAGTATTGAAGCTCAGATAGATAATCATAAGCTTTTGTGGGTCCAAAAGCCTTTTAGTGGGAAGGTGTGATCAAAATCTGGACCAGGGGATCAAAATTTGCTCAAATTTCAAAGTGCTCGGAATGCAATGAAAATGGTGCCATTGCGTCTGTCTCGTCTTCCTGATTCTGGCAGTATATTTACTTTCTCAAACGGAGTCCGTATGGAGAAGATATCACGATCTGTTCGCTGAGCCAAACAGGCAAAAAAAATTTGATGCTGATTGTAGCTGTCTGTACAGTCCGTACGGTGACGTGGCAGGCCGTACATTCCATACGATGATGTGTCAAAAGTGACGTGGCTTGATCTACATGCTGACGTGGCAATTTTTGATTGGTTGACTGTGGTCGAATGTGATGTTGACACGTGGCATTTACTTGTCTAATTGAAAGGTGCCACGTGGCCCAATCAAGGGCTGCCACGTGGCACCCGTTTATTGGCTATGGTCGATTGATTGGTTTTATAAAATTTTTATGGGTCCATGGGGTTCGACCCTCGGACCTCCTCCCACTGTACAAAGCTTTAACAAAGTCCAATTCACCAACGCGCCGCGCCATGGTTCTTAACAACCATAGGTTTAAACTTTTATTTAAAGTGGGTTATGTGTAAATGGCGGGTGGGGTCGGGCCAGGGCTTAGCCCCGACCCTGGTTCTATGCATTATACATATGACCGTCACCCACTTGCCACACAGAACGCACGCGCATTTCAAATGGAGCCCTAGCCCACGGTTGTATCACCCTTTACATATGACCATTATACAATGTGCGCGCGCGTTTTTGGGTTTACCACACGGTTCTATGTTTTAATATATGTGACCAATACCATTGTAAAATGGCGCGTGCGAGAGTTGTAAAGGATCCAGCCCCCAGTCACACTGTTTCCACATGCGACCACAACATGGAATTTGGTGCAGATTTAAGTTTGGGTTTTCGTGTTGGTTTTTAAAATGGTCACAAACCTATCCGCCCGCCACTTGTCAAGCCCATAATGAATCTTTTAAATGAAGGCCTATTTTAGCGCTAGGACGTGGCCATATGGTCCCCCATGCGTCCAACACCTCCGTCCTTGGGGGATTTATTTCCGTTAACTGTTCGACAATTTGGCACGTTTTGTGGAGATACACGCATGTGCTGGGTTTAGGCACGGAAAATGCCCAGAAGCCAGGTTCATGCACACACAGGTGCGAAATGGCGAACCAGTGACAACAACTTGAAGGAGAAAAATGGCAGGAGGCATAACTTCTTCAGTTTTTGGCCAAACGAGGTGTTGTAAAAGCCCAGCTAGGGGTTTTTGGACGTTCTGAGTCCATTGGAACTACTTTCACAACCATTTGAAGACTTATTCTACAGATTTTTAACCATTGAAGTTTGAGTAAGCTCTAGGGAGCTTGAAACCCTCATTGTTTGAGGCCTTGCTCAGATGAGCACATGTCTATTTTCTGTGACTGAATAGTCATTTTTGACTAATTATTATTCTCTGAACACATTGGGATAGGTTTCAGATCCATTGGAGGACTTTTACAGGTTTTGTTTCCACAGAGAAGCTCAGGGAAGCTTGGAGGCCACATGTAGAAGAGGTCATGACTGGATGAGACAAGATCCATTTTCAGTGTTCTAATAGTCATTTTTGGGGTTTTTATGTATTCTGAACCCAATGGGACAGTCTGTAAATCCATTTGAGTTGAGCAGCGGCTTGTAAAAGAACATTTGACAAACTAATCCCAAAGAGCCAAGTCCATTGAAGGAGGCTTAAGGAGATGTAGCCCAGAGAGGGGTGAACTCCTTTATCATCTTGGTATTGTTGTGAGTTTGATGTGTTGTTTTCTGAAATTTATGTTGATGTGTATTTGTTTATAGCACATATTTAATCTTTTAAAAGAACATTTCCTCACACATGAATATTGAAAAGAAGAAGCATGAAATTAACACATAAACCATATTGCATATTTTAACACATGAAGCAAGGTCCTGTAAGGTTTATTTTATTGAAGTAGGGGGTGCTTGCATAGCATAAAAAGTCGGCCTTCTATTTTCAGATCAAGATGCATAATGTGCCTTATGCAGGGCACCCTGGATATCATAAAACAGTAGCAGTGGTCAATATCCATTACTTTTGGCCGGGTATGAAGAGAGAGATCGTTGAATACATCGCTAGATGTATGGAGTGCCAGAAAGTTAAAGCTGAGCATAGGCAACCAGCAGGGTTGCTGCAACCTTTACCCATTCTTGAGTGGAGGTGGGAAGTAGTAACGATGGATTTTCTTACGGGATTTCCCCGAACAGACAAGCTGCATGATTTGATCATGGTGGTGGTGGACAAGCTTACAAAAGTTACCGATTTTATTCCACTGAAAAATACTCACAAGGCAGCAGATGTTGATGATATTTTCATGAAGGAAGTGGCACAATTGCACGAAATTCCTAAAATGATTGTGTCTGAAAGAGACCTGAAATTCACCTCGAATTTTTGGAAAGGATTGTTCAAAGGATTCAGAATGAATCTGAACTTTAGTACAACTTATCATCCCAAGTCTGATGGACAGACATAGAGGGTGAACAGAGTAATAGAAGACATACCGAGAATCTATGTGATGGACAAACCATCAAGATGGGAAGACTACCTACGCTTGGTAGAATTCACCTACAACAATGGGTATCATGCATCGTTGAAGATGATCCCATTTGAAGCACTTTCTGGAAGAAAGTGAAATACTCTAGTGAGCTGGGATAATCCAACTGATAGAATAGCAGTTGGGCCAGAGTTGCTCAAGGAGATGGAGGACCGAATGATAAAAATTAAACAGAATTTGAAAGCTGCCCAGGACAGGCAGAAAATTTATGTTGATAAGAATAGAACCCACAGAGAGTTCAAAGTGGGTGATCATGTTTTCCTGAAACTGAAAGCTAACAGGAGTTCCCTGAAGTTGGGAAGTTGCGCCAAGTTGGCAGCCAGATTTTGTGGGCCATTTGAAATCTTGGAAAGGATTGGGCCAGTTGCATATATGCTTGCATTACTTGCATCCATGACTGTACATAATGTGTTTCATGTTTCATTGCTTAAGAAATATATACCAGATGCTAATCATGTTATCGATTGGAATGTGATTCAGGTGGAACAAGAAGGTGTCATGCAAGTGCATCCTGTGCGCATATTGGATAGGAAAATCAAACAGCTTTGGAATCGAGCTATAGGGCTTGTAAAGGTCTAGTGGACCTGGTATGGTCTTTAGGATGCAACATGGGAGCATGAATATGTTATGCGGCCAGAGTACCCGCATCCTTTTGAAAATTTTGAAAAGTTTGTAGATACAATGTAAATTTGCACTAAGGACAGTGCAAAAATAAGGGAGGGGATTGTAATGTCCCCAAGGCCGAGCCCTGTTGTAAATCATGTCTAATAAGTATAAATATTGCATTATGAATTGTAATTATGTTTTATAGGTTAGTGAGCCAAGTTTATATAAGTTGGTGGGCTTATGTGTTATTAGGCTGGGAGCCTTCTTTTGTATATGTAATCATGCAAAACATTAATAAAAATATAAACACCACTGCGTGTAGAACGACCACGATGAATGGGTGATGGGGGACTAAGCTTCCACAGAGTGGGTAAGGGATTGGGGGCTGGAAGGTTGGAAAGAGAGGCTAAGTATTGAGCCTAGTGGGCTAAGCCTAGGGGCTTAAGTCCTTGGGAATAATATTTTAATATTATTCCAAAAGCCATGTAAATGTGATGTTTTATCCTAAGTTCTTTGGAAGGATGAGTGACTTCCAAATGGGAAGGAATGAGCTTCATGGTTGAAAAGTGTCAATCCAAGTGCATGCAGTTAAAACTATTGAGTTGAGCCATGATGGGGGTTCCTCCTCCCATTCTCCATCCTTCGTCTGAACTCACGGGTGTCCAGGATCAACCTTGTTTTGGTGTTTGTTCTAGGGAATCCTTACCTGAACCATTAAGTCTCTGCGTGGGATCTCTATACACCCTCACGCATCCCCAAAGCCTGAGCTGTGAGTCTGTCTTGTATTGTTGGTTGGGGAAAACTGAATGTCCCGTAATTGCTAAGCCTTGTTATGTTGTAGCATCTGTCTGTCACCAGTTTTGGGAAGCCCGTGTCTGTGTTTCTAGTGGATTGTTGTGGTCACGCAGTGCTTGACTACGTCTGGCTTGAAGACTATTGTATCTTCATGTGGAGTCTCGTGGATGCCCATTTTCTATTGTGGTCATCATCCTGGTGTCAATTGAGTGGTTATTGTTGTTGCGGTCTCCCTCACCCGGTTGGAATTGAGTCGAAGGGTGTGCTAAAGAAGCGGGTTTTCAGGACCGTGGTAGAAGAAGCAGGTTGTTAAGCCCGTGAGCAACTCCCTCTAGGTGAGAGAGTCTGTTGGGAAGTGGTTTTCTCCCAAAGAGAGTCTAGCACCAACTACAGATCTCTAAGATTTCCTGATATGGCCTATTGTTGAGACCTAGAGAGGGAGGTGAAGCACTAATGGACTGTTCTTGTGAAGGTGTATACTCCTGGGTGGAACAGGCATGTAGGGAATGAGAGTCCATGAGTAGTGGGTGTAATAAGGCATCCTGGGAAGAATCCTTCCAATTATTCTATGCATTTTCCCCTGTAACCTCAACCTAGACTAGGATTCCTTGCCTTGGGTGGAGCTTAGTCCCATCTCGGGGGTGACCCACTGCTGAGAGTAATGAGCAACGTGGTATAAGGACGGGAGGTTCGTGGAAGGCCTGCACGTGGTTGGTGGAATTACCATGGTTTCAAAGATAAGTATCAGTTTATGCTTAATATTATGTTTTGCATGCCTGTGATGCTTATTTGTATCATGTATTCTGTTGTGCATGAGATTATTTATGTTAGCAATAATCTTGTTCTTACTCTGAGTTAAATGTGTTTAATATGAATTAAATGCATGTTATTAATTAAGTATGAGAATGATGTTGTTCCACATAGTAGCATTTTCCCGACCAAGTGGGATGTAACGACCATGGGCATTACACTATAGTTTGGCTTCCTTTACTTTGTCATCTCCTTCATATACAACCTCCAATTTGTCCCACATGTATTTGGACGATTTGCAAGGCATAACTTTAACACATATAGAGTTAGTCAACCCTGATAGAATACCATTAACTCCTCTTGAGTTATCATTACAGATTTTCTTTCCTCTAGAGTCTTTGGGTGGAGTAGTTGGTGAAATCTAACCATCTACAACAGATTTCCAGATATCAAAACCAAGAGCCAACAAGAAGTTTTTCATTCTTATTTTCCATAGAGCATAGCCTTCTCCATTGAACAATGGTGCTTTGTTGTTATACATTCCTTCTTGTTGATCCATCTTCAAGATCTACCTTCAAGTTTGTTAGACAATGCTAAAGGAACCTTCTCTGATACCAATTGAAGGATCGGATCCTATCACTAAGAGGGGGATGGGGTGAATCAGTGACATAACAATTATATCAATTTTTCATTTATTAATGCAAACATAATTTTAACAAAGTATTTTATCGTGGAACCCAAATGGGAAAACCACAAAATCTTTTCTATTAACTGCAAAATTTGTTTCACATGTTACATAGAAGGAAGATGTACTTCCTCTTTGATTGACACCAACTGATCAGGATGCACCCACACCCTGGTTTACCAACACCAACTGGTAGGAGGTTGTGACCCCCTATTTAGTCAGCTATAATTGACAAGGAAGCACCAACTCCCTCTGCAGGTACCAACCTACCCTTGCACCACCCAACCACCCTTAATTCATAGCTATTTAGCTTTTCTTCCTGGAATCTGCTTCAAATTTTGATCTTCTAATCTGGACTGCAAAGACACATTCTTCTCACCACTTTTTCTCATTTATATACTCTTCAAATGGGTGTGAAATTTAAAACATCGTGTCCCTTTATTTGAACCATTGTACCTTTTCATTTAAAATGATAATTAAAGTTTAATTAATATCATTTTTTCCTATTTATTCTTTATTCATATTTTCATGATTTATTCTCTTTTAATCATGACTGTGTATCGGTTTATTTTTGTCATGAGTTGATCATAGACATGGATCAACTCATTAGATCGTACTCATGTTACTGTTTCATTCTCGGTTCACCAACAGACCATATTCGATCATTTATCGATTCTCTGTATTGTTCTGGGGTAACTCTCTGTCAAATGAAATCTATATGAGGCACTCCCTTCAAACCATTTCATATGACCGTGCCATACAGAAAGACAGTCTTTAGAATCTATAGCGACATCCCTTTAAAATTCTTATAGCATATGACCAATGACATAGAACCACATGCTTACCAACTAAACGACATACATTCTGTCCCTTTAAACCTTTTTACCATATGACCAACGGTGGTGACCTCACATTTAGGCAATTAGACCAAACACGCACTTTATTAAATTAATAGTCATGATTTGATCTCTGATGGGATCGACGTCTGACGGAGTTTCAACATTTTTCCCATCGAGTCTTTGTGACTTACTACATTGAAAAATTCTTGATTATGATATCGCCAATACAATCAGACGATTCAAGTTTATCTTGCAGAGATACATCAACGGTTCACTTTAACCTTGCACTCACACTTTTACTGCAAAATCTGATGGCCATGATTTAATCATTCATCGAGATGGATGGCTACCATAATTTGAACACTTTTTCCCTTCATATTTTTCGTTACTTTCAATATTACAAAACTCACGATCAAAAAATTGCCGAAACAATTAGACGGTTCATATTCCCCATTGAGATGGATGGTTTTCGTAATTTTAGGATTCTTATTGTGACATAAATTAATGATGTCTCTTGTTGACATGTCACAAGCCTATTAGCTTCCACACGTCATTGCTGACATGGTTTGCTGACCCACAGCCCTGATCCAATGGTCCTCGTTGTGTACTCCAAATTGACAGTCCTTATCTTATCGCGATTTCACATTTCAACATTCTTGTGATGATGGGTCTCGACACTCCTTGTCACAATCTTTGAAATAGAGCTTGGCTTCACTAGCTCCTTCCCTTCTTGTGACCATCGGTGGTGACCAGACACTTATCCACAAAGCGCTTTGCAATTCCTCACTTTGGGGTTTCTACCATGAGTCATCTTAACTCCTCCAACTCTCGGTATCCGAAATGTCAAAATGGAGGCGAGAAATGCTATCTCCTTCCTTAAACTCATCCTTCTACTATGTGACCACTATTTGTGACCAGGGGCCAAGCCATAGGAGTGCATCGCGATTTCTCATATCGCGAACTCCTGATATAAGTTGCCTCGCTCGTAGAATGCAAAACTCTAAAATTCTTCATGATAGATCAACGGTCCATAGCCTCGGTGATCTGACGACTGCTGAGACTTCTCACAATTTCCTGTGCAATGGTCAACTTCTTAAAATTTAAAAGGAACCCGATGATACATATGTAATGCACTTCTTCCTACTGAGCTTTGATCCTCATTCGCTAA
>ML813572.1:42038-66853 GCA_009831015.1 Picea engelmannii | reverse complement strand
TAGAAGATTTGCATCTTGAACAGTTAGATGTAAAAACAACTTTTCTCCATGGGGATTTGGAGGAATAGATTTATATGCAGCAGCCACAGGGGTATGAGGTCAAAGGGAAGGAGAATTTGGTATGCAGGTTGAAGAAGAGCTTGTATGGCCTAAAGCAAGATCCAAGGTAGTGGTATTTAAAGTTTGACAGGTTTATGATAGAACATGGTTATAGTAGATGTCATTCTGATCCCTGTGTTTATTTTAAAAAGCTAGAAAATGGAAGCTTTATTATCTTGCTATTGTATGTAGATGACATGCTTGTTGCAGGGTCTAATATGCAAGATATAAATGTGCTCAAGAAGAAATTAGCCAATTCATCTGCGATGAAGGATTTGGGTGCTGCAAAGAAAATCCTTGGTATGAGAATAACAAGAGACAGGAAAAATCTGAAACTGACATTGTCTCAGGGTGAGTACACAGAGAAGGTGTTGGAGAGGTTTAGAATGAAGAATGCAAAATTAGTTAGTACACCTTTGGCCAACCATTTCAAATTAACTAAGGAAATGTGTCCCAAGACACATGAGGAGATAGAATACTTGTCCAGGGTCCCATATTCATCAGTAGTTGGCAGCTTGATGCATGCAATGGTTTGCACAAGACCAGATATTGCACATGCAGTGGGAGTTGTGAGCAAGTATATGAACAATCCAGGTAAAGAACATTGGGAGGAAGTACAGTGGATTCTCGGGTATTTTAGAGCTACTACTACACATGCATTGTGTTTTGGAGGTTCATACACTTTTCTACAGGGATATGTTGATTTAGATATGGCAAGTGATAAAGACAGCAGGAGGAGCACCATAGGGTATGATTTTACTATAGGTGGAACAACAGTAAGTTGGATTTCGAAACTGAAAAATTTTGTTGCACTTTCAACAACAGAGGCAGAGTATGTTGCTACTACAGAGGCTAGTAAAGAGATGATTAGGTTACAAAGGTTTATGGAGGAATTGGGAAAGAAGCAGGAGAATAGCAGGTTGTACTGTGACAGTCAGAGTGCCATTCACCTTGCAAAGAACTCAGCCTTCCATTCTAAGACTAAGCATATACAATTGAGGTACCACTTCATATGATCTACCTTGGAAGATGGACAATTGAAGCTGGAAAAGATACACACTAGCCAGAATCCTGGAGACATGTTAACAAAGGGAGTAACTAGGGAGAAACTGAGTTCTTGCTCAGTTTCAGTTGGTCTTCAAGAATGAATATGAAGATGAGAAATTTGCTAGGTCCAAGAAGGTTTAGAGTCTAGCATATACAACAACGGTGGAGTTGTTGAGATCAGTCTCCAAGAGGGAGATTGTTGGTTGTGGAGCCTGATTATCTTCCTGATTCAGAGGTCCTTTCTTTTAGCCATGTTTATACCCCATGAAGCATTTACACCACAGAAGTATGTACACTCTTCTACGCGGGGGAGTGCAGAGGGGGGTTACCCCCTTTGCGGGGTCCGGGGGGGATATCCCCCTAGCTGGAGGGTCTGGGGGAAAGAAAGCCCCCGAAGCAAAAATTGTCTTATAAAAGTATATTGTAATTTCATTGTAAATTTGGACCGTTCATTATAAGGTCACAAATCTAACGGTAGATATTATGTTAGGGTTTTTTTTCCCTAGAAGGCAACCCTCTTTTATGAGGGAAATGTATTGCGGCTATGGATGATGGTGAATATTGTATTTTGAGAGAGGAGACTGTGAGAGAAAGAAGAGGAAGTTACAACGGGTTTTGCTGTAGGTTGTATCCCTTCAATTGCTGGATAATAATAAAGGAAGGACCTGACAATTTCTCTGGTGGATGTAGCCCACACTGGGTGAACCATGTAAATATGTGTCTCTCTTGTATTGTGTGTCTTCTGTGTTTTGTTTCTGCATTTGTTTTATTTTATTTCTCCGCGGTCCTGTTTTTTCTAACACTGGTGCTGTGTATCCATCTACAATTGATTACCAAACTTTAAATCCCTGTGCCTGTATATATGTCTTCATCCTTGTGCTCCAAAAAGCATACTTTTGTCCATCAAACTGTGGTATTCCATTTTTATACGATTTGGTACTCTCCATGATCTGCCTTTCAGTGGTTAAACTGATTTCTAAAGGAACCTACTCTAATACCAATTGTTGGATTACTGAGTGGGGGCCTGAATCAGTAATAGCGTAATTATAATCCTTTTTCTTCAAAGGTTATATCAATGTATAATTATTATCCAATAATGAGAAGTAAGAAATAAACAATCACACACATACACAGTACACCAGTGTTTTACATGGAAACCGAAATCAGGAGAAAACCACAGAATGCTTTTTCTTATATGTCTTGAAGAATAACATTCATTGGAAGCACCAACTTCCTCTTTTTTCCAGCTGCAACTGGAAGGAGGCTCCAACCCCCTAGTTTCTCAAGCTACAACCTGAGGGAAGCTCCAACTCCCCAATTCTCTGGTTACAACCAGAAGGAGGCTACAACCCCCAATGTTCTCTGGCTACAACTGGAAGGTGGCTACAACCACCTGTCCTTGCCTCATCCTGCCACCTTGAAGTAGAAGTAGAATGATGGAACCAATGTCACACTATCACTGTGAGATATACTACTTTAAACCTATACCAATAAATCTGAACCATGCATCAACCATGCATCAACCTATACCTCAACCTGTAATCAACCTGTACCATAAACAAGTGCATCAACCATGAACCAACCTATAATCAACCTGTATCATAAACAAGTGCATCCAACCATGTACCAAGTATGTACCAATCATGTGTCAACTTCTCATCAAATATGACTCATCAATATGTACCAACATCATCAGGTATACACCTCATGTATGTGCGCCAACTCATCAACTACTTGTCTGAACCATGTACTCAACATGTACCACAACCAAAAGCCCTCATCAATTTCATCATCCAAATATGATTTGTAGCTCTATAATAGACCTGGTGTATATGATCACATTCCTGCAAACCTTCCTTAACTTTAAAAACAAGAGACTATCATTTCCATCAAACGTTTCTTTAGTCTCACATGCCTAGTTTTGGATTAGTCAACAACCCTAACTTGAAGTAATCATAACTTCGAACCTGTAATGTATAAATCTCTAAAAATGATACACAATGTTCTTTAGTGTGTTTTATACAATTCCTCCAAGTGTCACTACTTGGAACCTCTCATAAAAGGAGTTATAGCAAAAATGGCATACCTTGCTAAATTCTGGCTTATTCTAGAGAGCGACCTTGTAGAGCATGCCCCACACAAAATATTTGATGAATTGATATAAAACTATTACAAAACATACTAAATATTGTACCCTAACCAACACATTTAGTCTCACTAAATGTGTATCTTTTATGAATAAGTTATGATGTTGTTACCCGAAACACTTGATTTTGACTAGTTTCAGGACTGACCACAATCCCTATTTTCCACGGAGTGTAAATCCCACAATACAATGACCCACAAGCTGAATTTTTTACCACAGATACTTGGATATGTTTTCTCACTTTCATAGAAATTTCAAGTTCTGAATCATTATAGAAAAAAAATTGTAACGAAAATGGTGAGATGACCTGTAAATAACATACCTTAGAAAGAACCATCAAAAGAATTTATCCTTGCATTTCATCCTTCTTTACTTCACCTTCACTCATAATTCCAGTTTATATATCCTTGGTTACCTCATACACATATAGATATTCAATATGCTCAAGTGTGATTCAAATGAGAGAGCCTTGCCTCTTATTTATACTCTCCAAGTAGCTTCCTTAGAAACATCTTCTAGGTCACTTGGCCCACTTTCCTTATTTTAGGGTTGGGTCTACTTCTAATTTCTCCATTAAATTTATTATTGAAATAATTTATTTTGTATTCACTTTGAATTATAATACACTCATCACTTCACTTTATTATTTACCTTTTAAAATCTCTTAAACCACTTTGACTACTTTGACCTTTTGGGGCTTCTAGATGACATATGAGGGTCCTCCAACTTCGTAAGGACATAACTCTCAAACCGTGAGAAGTTATGTGACGTTCTACATACCACTAAAAATGGCATGACATGTAATATCCATATAGAATAGTATTATCTGAAAATATATCATAACTCATATTGTTACCCATCAAACAAACTTGGGTCCATTACCCAAACCTAGGGTCTCCAACTTCTCATGGCCATAACTCTCTAACTGTGAGGAATTATGTGACATTACACATACCACCGGAAATGACATGACAAGCACTATCCATATAAGATATTTGCCCTGAAAAATTAACTTTCCTTCATCTCATTATTCCACAATTAAGCATGGGTTCTCTTACTCCACAAAGCGTCTTCCCGTGAGGCCTTTCACCATAAGGGGATCACTTTGGAGTTCACCCATATTTACTTCTTATAAACCATGAAAAAACAATAATGAGTCATATTTACATCAAACAATATTGGGTCCATTACCTAAACCTTTGTGCTAAGGGGATCTCTTGAAGGGTTGAAATCAATGACAACCAACCTTAATCAACAGAAAGTGATATTTGATTGGAATGTGCTTCGTCTTGGAGTGCATTACTGTGTTCTTTGAGATACTGATGGCACTTGTATTATCAAAATAGATTGGAATGGGATCATCATACTCAACCTATATATCTTCCAGAGTTTTTTTCATCCAAAGAACCTGTGTACAACATTCTATTGCTGCAATATACTCTGCCTCGACTGTAGATAAAGATACTGATGATTGTTTCTTGCTTAGCCATGATACTAAACACTCACCCAAGTAGAATGTTGCTCCACTGGTGCTTCTTTGGTCATCAATACAACCTACCCAATCTACATCTGTGTAGGAAATAAGTGATATATCCTTTCCTTTTTGATACCATAATCCAAACTCTTCTGTTCCTTTGAGATATCTGTAAATCCTCTTCACTGCTAATACATGTGATTCCTTTGGTGCTGCTTGAAATTGTGTCACCTGTCCAACTGCCTACATTACATCTGGTCTGGTTGTTATCACATATAGTAGGCTACCAATCATTGACCTGTATTGCCTCTGATATGTAGACTTTGAATCATCATCTTTCCTTAACTTGCAACTGGTTTGCATGGGAGTGATAACTGGTTTGCAATCTTCCATTCCGAACCTCTTTAACATTTATCTGATATACTTGGTTTGAGAAATAAAAATTCCTCGATTTCTTTGACGTATCTAAAGTCCCAGAAAGAAGGATAGTTCTCCAAGTAATGAAATTTCAAATTCATTGTATATATCCTTTGCACATTTCTGGCTTAACCTGTCATCATCACTACCAAAAATAATATCATCAACATAAACTTCAATTAATAAAATAATATCTTGACTTATCTTGATGTAGAGGTTTTTGTCTGCACTTCCTTTTCTGAACCCTGCCTATTGTAGATATTTATCTCGTCTAGAGTACCATGCTCTAGGAGCCTGTTTTACACCATACAAGGCCTTCTTTAATCTACACACATAATCTTCATTCTTTGAAAACTGAAATCCTTCTGGTTGTTTAATGTAGACTTCTTCTTCAAGTTCTCCATTCAGAAAATATGATTTTACATCCATCTGATACACTTTAATATTTTTGGAGCATGCATAATCTAAAAGCAATCGAATTGCTTCCATTCTGGAAACTAGGGCAAATGTCTCTTCAAAGTCGATTCCATCAACCTGTGCATATCCTTTACATACCAATCTAGCTTTGTTCCTTGTAACCTGTCCATATTCATTCAACTTATTCCTGTATACCCACTTTATGCCAATCACATTCTTATCCTTTGGTCTTGGAACCAATTCCCAAATGTCCATTTTCTCTATTTGATCCAATTCTTCATGGCCTTATTCAAAAATTTATCATTTCTGGCCTCTTCAAAACAGGATGGTTCAATTGTAGATGTGAGTGCTAGGTGCATTTGTTCCACTGAATAAATTCTTCTTCTAGTCTCTCTTCCTGCGTCTTTGTTTCCGATAATTTGATCTGAAGGATGATTCTTCTGTACTCGTCTGCTAGGTGTCTTTGGAGTCACTTGCTAAAATTTCTCTTCTACTTCTGTCAGATCCTCTTTATCTTCCCCTTCCTTTTCATCTTTTGTTTCTTATTCGTAAAGTTGTTCCATTGATTCATTTTCTTCTTCCTTTAATTCTTGTCTACCTGTTTCATCAATTGTTACGTTGATGCTTTCCACAACTTTGTTCAATCTCAGGTTGTAACACTTGTATGCTTTCCTTGTACTTGAGTAACCAACAAGTACTCCTAGCAACGGAGAATTGCCTTTTTATTCCATGATTGCTATAGTAGTCCATAAATTATTTTGAAGTGAACTCTCCTCCATTATCATATCTCAAGCATTTGATTTTTTAATCCATTTCATTTTCAACCATTTCCTTGTATATATTGAAGTTTTCAAAAGCTTCTAACTTATTCTTGAGAAAGAAACCTACAGTCATTCTTGTATAATCATCAACTAATAACATAAAGTATTTCTCACCTTTTAAACCCTTTGTTGTAGTTGGTCCAAGTAGACCAGTATGCACAATTTCCAGTCGTCCTGTCGTTGAGTATTCTTTTGATTTGAACCCAGTCTTTGTTTGCTTTCCCTGTTTCCAATGCTTGCATAAAGTGTTGGTTGGTTTCGTGATCTAGGGAATTTATCTGACTGCTTCTCTTTCGATGACTTTGGAAAGGTTATCAAAATGTATGTAACCCATTCTTCTGTGCCATAGCCAACTTTCATCTTCCTTTCCTAGACAACACTTTTCATTTTCAATTTCACTTAACACATATATGTTGCTTGAAGTTCTCGCAGCTGTAGCAATCAATTTTCCTGAACCTTCTTTTCTTATCTCGCACTTTTGTGAATCAAAAGTAACTTTATGACCTCGGTCACTCATTTGACTCACACTTAGAAGATTATGTTTCATATATTCTACTAGTAGAACATTTTTTTCCTTTGTATTCTTGTTCCTAATTTTGACTGTGCTTTTTCCAATGATTTTAGCTGAATCATCATTTCCGAAGGAGACTGATCCATCTCTTTCCTTTCTTAATGTAAGAAACCTGTCTCTATCATCTGTCATGTGTTTTGAACAGCCAATGTCAACATACCAACCACATTTCTTTTGTTTAGCTTGTAGAGCGAGTGTGCATTCTTCATTGTTGTACTAATTTTGCTTTCTTATCCATGTCCTTTTCTGAGGTTCATGTCTATGATTGTTGTTGTTTTGTTGTGGTTCTCTAGGAGAGATTGTCATTCTGAAATATTTGGCCATGTGTCCAAAGTTGTTACACTTGTAGCATTCCACTTCAGTGCTCAAAGATTCAAACTTGTTGTAACTTCTTCTTTGTGTTTCACTAGGCCTTCTTGGATAACCCTTTTGTGTATGAATTTCAAAGTTGTTTATGTTCCTGTTGTTAGCTCTGCAATTCACAACTTTATGTCCAAAATTATTACATGCATAACATAAACCAAAAAATATAGTTTGATACTTGAGAGTTGAAGATCTTTTGAAAGGAGGTGCTCTTATGAATCCTTCTTCTTCCTGAGGCCTATCTATTTCTGTCGCTTGTTGATTCTGAAATATGAATGTTCTCGGTGGAGGTGTGTCCCTGTAATTTTCTCTGTATACCTTCCTATCCTCTTTAATTTTTTCTACATAGATTTTTGGATTTGTTTCTTGTTCTGTTGTTTTGGAGATTGATCCCTTTTTTGTCCGATTGTATCCAAGTCCAGACTTTTCATGATTAGGCCTTTGACTATTGATAATGTCATTCAAAAATTTTGAGCTGTTCTGCATATTTTTCTTTTGAAAATCCTTTCTTAATGTGACAATCTTTGCTTCCAAATTTTCAATGATCCTGTTTCTTTATTCTAGTTGTTATTTGAGTTCTTCTTCAATTCTTTTATCTTCTTCAATTTGAACCTTCAAATTTGTGATCATTTGTTCTAATTCCTGAGTGTCTTCTTTCTTGTCTAGTTCCGCTTGTAGCTTCTTGTTTTTCCTCTTTTATCTTCTGATGACTTCTATAGCACTCATCAATTTGTCTCGGTAGTCAAATTCTGCCTCTTCAATTTCTTCTTCAGCTTCTTCATATTCTACTTCAGAGTCTTCTTTATCAGAGTCTTCTACTGCCATGAATAGAACTATTTCTGTCTCACTGTTACTGACTTCATCTTCATATGATGATGAGATGTCTTCTTTGGTGCATAGGATTTTCTTGAAAATTTTCTTTGTGGTTCTTTTGCCTTTATATGTTTGTTTGTTTTTTGAGTCACCTTCATCATTTCTCTTTTTCTTATAACGACATTTGTTAGCAAAATGATCAACACCATCACAATTAAAATAGATTAAAGGAAGCTTACCTCTATACCTACTATCGGTTCCCTTATTCAATCTTCTGACAAAGTTGGCCACTTCTTCATCATCTTCCGAGACTTCACTATTGCCGCTATGTTCTTTTTCTTGTTTCTTTTCCTTTTGCTTTGATCTTTTGCATGCTTTGAAGGCTACTTCTTTTACATCTGGATTTTCCTGTTCAGTTCTCATTTCATATGCTTTGAAGAATCCATGTAGTTCATCCATGCTTATTGAGTTTAGATTTGATCTTTCTTCTAGTGTTGATATCTTAGGATAAAATCTCACAGGAAGAGATCTTAGTACCTTTTGAACAATTATCGATTCTTTGATTTCTTCTCCCAATCCTATGATTGCATTTATTGTTTCATTGACTCGTAAGAAGTAAGCTACAATATTCTCATCTTCCTTGATCTTTAGTTGTTCGAACTGACCTCTGTAAGTTTGAAGCTTTGTTGCTTTGACTTTTGAATCTCCTTCATAAACATTTTGAAGTTTGTCCCAAATCTCTTTAGCGGATTTACAATGTGCAACTTTGGTGAATACCATTTCACCAAGACCATTCAGAAGTGCATTTGTTTCTTTGGAATTATTCTGATCGAGTTTCACTGCTTTTTCATTTGTTGGCGAAACTGTTGGTACTGTGTATCCATCTACAATTGATTGCCAAATTTAAAATCCCTGTGGTTGTATATATGTCTTCATCCTTATGCTCCAAAATGCATACTTCTGTCCATTAAACTGTGGTATTCCATTTTTATACAAGTTGTTGCTCTCCATGATCTACCTTTCAGTGATTAAACTGATTTATGAATGAACCTACTCTGATACCAATTGTTGGATTACTAAGAGGGGGGATGAATCAGTAATAGAGAAATCTAATCCTTTTTAACCATATAATCCAAGTGAAATATCAATGTAGCATTATCATCAAATAACTACATAGTAAATAAGAAATGAACAAATGAACAATCATACACATACACAGTACACCAGTGTTTTATGTGGAAACCCAAAGCAGGAGAAAACCACTGAATGCTTTTTCTTATATGTCTTGAATAATTACATTCATTCGAAGCACCAACTTCCCTTGTTTTGTAGCTGCATATGGAAGGAGGCTCCAAACCCCTAGTTTCTCAGGCTACAACCCGAGGGAAGCTCCAACTCCCCAATTCTCTGGCTACAACCAGAAGGAGGCTACAACCCCCTAAGTTCTCCGACTACAATCTGAAGGTGGATTAAACCACCTATACTTGCTCTGTCCAAAAGCCCTGAAGTAGAAGTAGAATGATGAAACCACTATCACACTATCACTGTGAGATATACCACTGTACAATTGTATCAAACTGTACCATTGATTTGCATCCAACCTATACAACTGCCCTATAATCAATCTGTACCTGAACTGAACATGTATCAACAAAAATACAATAGGTACACGACCTGTAGTGCTACAACACAGGTATGTACACACCCTATCTATTATGCATCTCGGGTATGTACGCGACCAAACTGCTATGCAACCTACATATGCCTTCTGAAAACTAGGGTTTTCTTTCTCTTGAAAACTTTTGACCCTCTATAACTTTTTCACATAGATCTGTAACCTGTCACTATATCCAGACTGTAATTGTACCCTGTGCATGCATCCTCATACATAAACTTTACCCAAAGAATATATATCTCTCTCTAGTCATGTGCCATATAGGTGTGTGCAATCATGAACAAGTATAATAAACCTCACATGATCTAGTCATCAAACCCTTTCTGATATTAAACCTCTCAATACATCAACCAGTTCACAAATACAAGCTCACGATGTACCACAAAAAAAACCTTAGCCATATGCCAAGAAATACAAGATGTGCCTCAACAAGGAGTATCATTGATAAATATACCAACATTGTATTTCTGTAGATCTAACTTATGCAAAAGATCCCATGCAACTACTAGACTCTCTAGGGAGAATTGTAACAACCCTAGCTAAATGATTGCTTAAGATTTACCAAGTATAATTAATTAAATAATTAACTGTCCTAATGTGTATTAGTTAAATAATGATTATTTATTAATAATATTAATTAATTAATTAATTATTGTTTAATATATGTTGATTAATTAATTAATTGATTGATTAACACATTTAATGTTTAGGGTAAAGAATTAAATACTTAATAACTTTTAATTCATTACTATAAAACTTTACGTATGACAGGGGATAGGGTATTGAATGGAGGGATAGGGTAGTAAATGGAGGGATAAGGTGGGTGGCATTAAATAAAGGAGGAGGCAATGAATGGGGAAGGATATGAGGGGGGAGAGGCCTTTGGGAGATTATTATGAAATTTTGGGAGAGGAAGCATTATTGGGAGAGAAGGACTATATTTTGCTGTCTGTGATATTGTTCTGGTTTGGGAGTTTGGGTGGATTGTTACAGGGGTGTCCAGGTTGCTGGGAGTTTTGGGCTCAGGGGCCAGGAATCCTCACGGAATCCTGGAGCTAGGGAGATGGACAAGCTCTATTCCTAGCTGGCAGGGAGGAAAGATTCAGTTTTGGGCAGAGTTCGGGCAGAGTAGCAGAGAGGACAACTGAATATTGGGGAATTAGCATCAGACAGAGGTATGAATTTCATGAATTTGCTATGTTATGTGATTGTTAAATTAAATTTACTTTCATGCTATTAATAAATTTAATTTATGTTGAATAATAAATGATTATATGTTGATGATTGAATTGTACAGGATATAAATTCTTCATTCTTTAATTTTAGCTTGTATTTTTATAAGGCTCTGTGGGGACAAAGACCTTACACATGGTATCAGAGCTTCAGTTTGAAGAAGTGGAGCCTTAAGGGCCTACCTACCCACCTACCCAACTTAGGAATGGAACTGTACCCACCCAGAAATTTAAACAACCCTAAATAATCTGTATATATATATATTGAAAGCAATCCAGGGACCTTGAAACCCTTAATTAGATATAAATCTAGTCCAATCTCCAGCTCCACCTAACCTGCAAGCCAATCCATCATCTATTATAAAATAATGTAAAACATATAATAAAAAAAAATAAGGTGTAGGAAGAATAGATAATATATATATATATATACTCTTGTTTGACACCGATGATGCTGGAACTGCCAAAAATCTTTACTTCTAGAAGAAGAATATGGAAATACACCAAGCCTGGAGCAGATTCAAACTGCGCTGATGGGTTGCTTTTGTATTTTTTCTACAATTTGGCAGAGGTCTCTTTGAACCAACATTGTTGAGAATATTTTATCCAACCATAGCCATTAATGTTAGGATCCGTTGAGTAGTCTCCACTGTCTAAAAAAAAATATAGATTAAGAACGCTTTTACCCTTGACCTTTGAACCTTTCATCCCCTTTACTTCCAGATTATAAATTCCAAAACCATCGATCTTATTTTCATGAGGATTGACTTTCGAGAGAGTGTACTCCATAGGAACAATGTGTTTCATAACTTGTTTTCGAGTTAAAGTTGATTCTTGGTCGTGGTTCCGCAAAACAGCTACCCATGGAAGTTTGGTAGATATTTCCAGTTCAAATGTTGCCTTCAGAGAAGTTGCAACATCTTTAGCATCTGCTCCATATATATTATCTCCTGTGAAAACAATAAAATCTGGTTTCTCTACTTTAATCATTCTCTTGACAAAATCAGTAGTATTGAGATCTGAACATATGGAAATTTGACTAGGCAACACGTCCTCACATTTCGTGCTTTGACCATCTGTATAATGCATATATGCTACCTACAAAATTTTGAACTTCCCATTAGTTCTCTTAAATCGAGAGGAGGGAGCCACAAGGGCCAAAACCCATGCACTACACAAAGGGGCCTGAAGGCCAATCTCCAATTCCACGAACCTAATAGTCTAGTACATACCACAGTAACTCAACGTCAAGCCAACACATGAATCAAAGTGCCCAAGAATGAAGCCACACACTCTACCAAGCCATGAGGAGGAGGGGACCGTGTCTCATGCACTATGCGTATTGAAAAAAAAAATATAAGTATTAACAGTACAAATATATATATATATATACATATATAAAAAAAAACTCTATTTTCAAATGCTGCATCTGTTTCTATCAAAACCTATTCGACTGGCTCCAACCGAGGAGCAGGTTGCAAGTGATAGGGAGAATGTTTTGATTAATATCAATGAAGCAATGGAAAAAGGGGAGTCAATATATGGATGTTTTCCACAGTCAGTTTTGGATCTGGTTTCTAAAGGAATTCGCTCGCACTGTACATGCTGAGAGTACAGGGGGGATTCGATCTGCACTCTCTGTGCTAGCGCGTTTCTCATTTACCAGTACAACACCCAAGCGAATAGCCACAACAAACAATCCAACACCCAAGAGAGCATCCACAACAAAGAATCCAACACATGCATCATAGCGCACCATTCAAAGCCTATGCGCAAACGAGTTACAAGGAGTAAAAAAAGAAAAAGAGGATATTGGCCCAAGGCCAAGCTCAACACCGAGAGATTTCCTTCATAAATTGAGCCACGCACCTACAGTCATCAACAACACAAGTCATTTACCAAAGCAATAACAGACAATCCAACGCAGAACACATTGGAGCCCATAGGTCCAATCTCTAAGACAAGCACCGAGATCCAAATTCCACAAGATGTCAAACACATTCCACAACACAACGCAGGTTAACAACAAAATACACCAAAGTCAAGACCAAGCGCCCAACCACATGCTGTTCCCATGAAACAAAGGCTCTGCACCACACACAGAACACCAAGGAAGAGCCGCGAAGGAGTATTGCGAGAACAAAAAAATACATATATATAAATTTATACATATATAATACCTTGTAAAAATAAATAAATATAATGAATAAATATTAATGAAGGAGATTCTTAGCAGGTGCCAAGCCACGAGGAAAGACAATGAGGCAACATTATTTTTCACTACGATACTAGTGACCGATAGCCAGGAGAGTAGAGCTTTCACAAGAGCCCAAACAACCAATGCGCCAAACTCAACAATACTATACCTACCTCATGTATAGAGACTATGCACCAAGCCACAAAAGAGGAGCTCGTGAGGGCATAGTTGCAGCCTGCAGGCCTTTGCCAAGCCATAAGAGAGGAGCCTCCAACCATTACCATAACCCTGGATGCACTTGCAGAGTGAGAGAGGTGGCAAAAGAGCGGAGCGTTATGATAATGAGTGTAGGGTTAGGTTTAGGTATGGAAGGCACTGGAGGAAGCAAGGGGGTAACACGTGGATCGCATGCGAGGTCTAGGTTATTACCTGTGAGGTAAGTTTTTTTTTTTATATTTATTTATTTCGTTTATTTATCAATTTTTTTTTTTTTTTTTGAATTTCAATTATTCAAAAAAAATATAATAAACAATTATAGTTTAAATAAATTAAATGAATTGGTTTTTTATTTTAATTTAGGGATTTAAAATTTAAATTAATCATTTTAAATTGGATATAAAAAAAATGTTATAAAAAAAAAGGGAATATAATAATAATAATATAAAAAAAAATATAAATAAATAAAGTATAATATTTTTTTTTGAAATGTTTTGGGGTCCATGGGTTTTGAACCCATGACCACCCACCAAGCCCAAGCCTTAATAAATGACCAAACACCAATGCACCACACATATCACTTTTACAAAATAAATTCACATGTAAATAAATTAATTATTAATAGTAACAAAGTACTATCCCGAAGTATAACCTCCCATTATCCAAGTTAACCAAGCACTGAGTTCCATGCCCTCAACCATTGAGCCAAGTGCCAAGTCCTTCCATTCCATTCCACCAGTCAAAGCCAAGCACCAAGCCTACAAGGGAGCATTTTGTGCACAACGTATTAACATTATAAAATTTTAATGTTAATTATGGGTTTGAAACCTATTATTATTAATCAAATACATATATCCCCTTGATTAATGAATGTAATAGTGTAACTTTATAATTTAGAGGTTAAAAGTCCTTGTAGAGTAGTAGGAGTTTGATGCAGGTTATGGGAAATAGTTAGGGTAGAATAGGGGTATAATAGAAAGCACCATATAAGGGATCTGATGCCCTGTGGCGAGTATGGTATAGTGCTAGTGTAACTTCCAGGGAGAGGGTCAATAGTTTTCTTAGGAGAAGAAATCAAGCTTAGACGCTTTAGCCCTAATCTATCCACCTCCCCTAAAGAGAGTAACGTCTGTTTACAGACAAGTAAAAAAAAACTTACGCCTAACCCTATTTTCTAGTTTAAGTTGCGCAAATGTGAAATGTCCTTGAACTCACCCTGACAACTTTGGTTGATGCAGGTTAAATCATATAGGATGCTTAGGACTCAAGGAAATCGAGGCAGAGGGGCATCATTGCAGGGACCGCTAATACCGCCACCACCATCGCCTGAACTAGCTCTCATACTGTGCTCTTTGGAGGCCATAAATGAGACTTTAAAGGGGCGTCAACCAACAGGGATCAAAGTGGAGCCCCCACCATATGGAATGGGTAATCCAAAAGCATCGAGAGATTCATGGGGAGGACCTCCACTTGAAGACATCACTAGAGAACTGCAGAATATCAAACCTACAGAGTTTTCCGAGGGTCACACCAGTGAATGCGCAAAAGCATGGTTGGAAGGCCTGACAAGGTGTTTTTCCTTAAGAGACTATGTGTCCACTTCAAAGGTGAAGATAGTGATTTTTCAGTTGAGAGACAGTGCCTTGAACTGGTGGGGCAACCTGGAAAGACAACTGCATCTTACCCCAGACACCATATCTTGGGAACTTTTTGAGGAGAGGTTCCGAAGGAAATACCTACCAGCTTACTATGAGGAACAACAGGTAGGAGCGTTTCATGCCTTAGTACAGGGAAACATAACAATAGAAGAATATGAGATTAGGTTTATGGAATTGGTCAAATATGTTTCATATATGGATAATCACCAATGACAGGTAGAATGCTTTGTCTATGGGTTGAACCCTAAGATAAGGGCTATGGTGCGGATGTGGAAACCATCTTCAGTAGCGGAAGCTGTGGAAAATTCACGTTATGAATAGGAACACATGAACTTAACTGGAGTTACAAGACCGACCTTTTCACATCTTCCTAGATTCATAGTGAAGGCCCCTAGGACATTTCCTAGGGGAGGGGGCTCAAGGCCACCTCCATATGGTAATAGAGTCGCACCAAGGACAGTAGTCGTAGGGATTTCAATGGAAGCAAGTGCAGCATCCCATTCATCACCAACAACATAGGCAGGTCCACGACCATCTCAGGGAGTAGCTAGTAGGGGCAGGGGTTCCAAGGGAAGGAACTCATTTAAGAGATAGTCACATAACAATGCGCAAGTTCAATCTCGTGTTCCTATTGGGGGTGTGGAGGACCCCATTACCAGCATGACTGCCCAGAGTTACAATCAGGATTCGTTCATAGAGAAGGAAAGGCCCCGATGGGAAGAGCAAGTAGCAGCCACCAGATTTACGCAGCGGTTAATAATCGCCAGGCTGAACATCAATCCACGGTGGTGGAGTCATTAGGTACGCTAAATCATATCAATGTTAAGATTTTATTTGATTCTGGTGCTACAAATAGTTTCATTTCACCATCTACATTAGAAAAGAGTGGGTTGGCAGCCTACGAGCACGATGACTTTAAACAGGTCAAGATGGCTTCTGGGGAAAAACAAGCGGTAGGACCTACCATCGATAATTGTATAGTATACCTAGGGGTGTGTACTACCAGGTTGAAGGTATACATCACTTCTCTTGGGGCGTATGACCTAATCATTGGAATGGATTGGTTAGAAGCTCATCGAGCTTTGGTAGATTGTTTTGCAAAAAGGGTGCTTTGTGTCGATGATGAAGGAAGACCAATAGAGATCCAGGGTGTACGGAGAAAGGTTTAATTACACTTTATCTCAACTATGAAGGTTAAGTGATGCTTGAGGCAAGGGTCTTGACTATATGTAGTGGAAGCAGTGAATGAAAGGAAGGGACCCTCATTAGATCAATACCCGGTATTGTCAGAATTTAAGGATGGTTTTTTCGAACGAGTTACCAGGTTTACCTCTTGAGAGGGAGCTCGATTTTACTATTGAGATAAAACCTAGTGCAAAACCAATTTCCAAGACTCCGTATCAAATGACAGTGCCAGAACTTTGTGAGTTGCAAATGCAGTTGAAAGAGTTACTGGACTTAGGGATAATAAGGCCCAATGTCTCGCCTTGGGGCACACCAGTAATTTTTTTGAAGAAGAAGGATAGTTCCTTACGAATGTGTATAGATTACAGGGACTTGAACCATGCTACAGTGAAAAATAGGTACCCAATGCCGCGAATAGATGACCTCTTCGATCAGATGAAAGGAGCAACAATATTCTCAAAGATTGATTTGTGATCAGGGTATCACCAGTTAAGGATTAAGGAAGGTGATATTCCTAAAACTGTCTTTCGAACTTGGTTTGGGCATTACAATTTTGTCGTAGTACCTTTCGGATTGACCAATGCGCCAGCAGTATTCATGAGCCTCATGAATGGAGTATTCCTGAAGTACTTAGACCGTTTTGTACAAGTCTTTCTAGATGACATCCTCATCTATTCCAAAAATGAAAGAGAGAATGAGGAACACTTACGAGTGGTGTTATCCTGCCTTAGAGAGAAAAAAATGTATGGGAAGTTGTTGAAGTGTTCCTTCTTCCATAAAGAGATCCACTATTTGGGTCATATCATTTCCGGTGAAGGAATCTTTGTGGATCCAGAAAAGGTAAAGGCCATTATGGAGTGGCTAGTGCCGAAAAATGCCCATGAGGTGAGAAGCTTCATGGGGCTAGTAGGTTATTATCAGAGATTTGTGGAAGGATTCTCAAAAATAGTGAAACCCATCACCACTTTGCAGCACAAGGGGGTCAGGTATGAATGGACAAAATAATGTGATAGTGCATTCATTGAACTTAAGAGGTTACTAACTAGTGCGCCAATTCTACGAGTGTCGGATATGGAAAAGGACTTCACAGTCTGCACGGATGCCTCGAATCAAGGGTTGGGGGCCTTGCTAATGCAGGATGGAGGAGTGATAGCTTATGCATCAAGGAAGTTGAAGAAACATGAAGATCTTTATGCTACTCATGATTTAGAGTTGGCAGCTATAATGCTAGCTCTGAAAATTTGGAGGCACTATCTTGTGGGGCAAAAATTTGAGCTCAAAATGAACCATCAAAGTTTAAAACATCTCTTCACTCAAAGGGATCTGAATTCCAGGCAAAGGCGATGGAGTGATTTTATGAGTGAGTACGATTTTGGTATTTCATACATCAAAGGAAAGGAAAATGTGGTCGCAGATGCCTTGAGTAGGAGACCACGTGTCTTCTCCTTGGTACCCTTAAAATTCAATCTAAGGGAACGTGTGTTGACGCAACTCCAAGGAGACAATTAGTATTTAGAGGTTACTTCAAAACTCTAGAGTGGGAGGCAATTAAATCCAAAGTACAAAGGATATAGTCTAGAAGCAGGCGAACTATTGAGATATCGGGGAAGGATGTACATCCTTGAAGATGGAGATATTCAAAGCATCATATTGAAGGAAGCCCATAGAGCACTTTATTGTGCGCATCTGGGTGTGAAGAAGATGTATGTAGACATAAGGAAGCTCTTCTTCTGGGTAGGCATGAAGCGCGATGTGGTCCATTTCGTCAGCAAGTGCCTGGAGTGTCAACAAGTGAAAGATGACCACCACCACCTAGCAGGCCTCCTACAACCACATGATGTTCCTATGTCCAAGTGGGAAGTCATCTCTATGGATTTTTTTGTGGGGTTGCCACTCACATCTCATAGACACAATGCCATTCTTGTGATAGTTGATAAGTTAACCAAGGGTGCTCATTTTATTCTGATTAGAGACACCTACGATGTCACTGATGTGGCATGGGTTTTTTTAAGTGAGGTCATCCATTTGCACGGGATACCTAAGAAGATCATTTCAGATAGGGACTCCAGATTCACTTCTAGGTTTTGGACAAGTTTGCAGTCAGCGTTGGGGACTCAGTTGAACTTAAGCACAACTTATCATCCTGAAACAAATGGCAAAACTGAGAGAGTAAATCAAGTCATGGAAGACATGCTTAGGATGTATGTCATGGATAATCAAACCCATTGGGAGAAGTACCTACCTCTGGTAGAGTTTTCCTATAATAACAGTTTTCATAGCTCCATCGGAATGCCACCCTATGAAGCTCTATATGGAAGGCCCTGCAGAACGCCATTGAGTTGGGATAGATTAGAAGACCGAGTAACAGTTGGTCCAAAATTGATTCAAGAGATGGAGGAATAGTTGATTCATATTAGGCAAGGACTAAAGGAAGCACAGGATAGGCATAAAAGTTATGCGGATGCACACAGGACCAACCAAAGTTATGAAGTGGGAGACCAGGTTTTCATTCGTATTAGGCCTAATAAGAGTACCATACGTTTCGGGAAGGGGACAAAGTTGTCACCTCAATTTATAGGACCATTCAGAATCCAAGAGAAAATTGGACCCATTGCCTATCGTCTCGTACTGCCACCCCACCTGCATAAAACTCATAATGTTTTTCATGTATCTGTTTTACGTCATTATGTTGCTGATGAATCACATAAACTAAATTGGAAGGAACTGCAGGTATTGGACATGGGAACTCTCATGGTAGAACCATTATGCATATTAGACCATAGAGTTTGATAGCTCGTGAACTGTTTGGTAGACCAAGTTAAGGTCCAATGAGACAAGTATAGTCCAGGATCTACTACTTGGGAAGACACCGAGACATTACGACGAGACTATCCCTCACTTTTTTGACCACCTCGAGAATATGTTTCTCGAAGGTTGGGTGTATGTAACACCACCTTTTGACTTAGACAGCCAGGATTACCTGAGGCCTACAGACTTTTATTTTCTATTCACAAGTGAAACTATTAAATGATACACTTGAACTTTTAAGACGTATAAATTTCATGAATGTTTAAATGTATTTGGATAATGATGGATATGATGCGATATATTGTGAGAATGTAAATTTTATGAATGTTTAAATATTATTGATGATGATGGATATGATGAGATCTACCATGTGAATGTAAATTCTATGAATGTCTAATTGTTATTGATGATGATGGATATGATGCGACATAATGTGTGAATGAGAATCCTATGAAGGTTTACATGCTATTAGAATGATTATGGATATGATGCAATCTATTTTGTAAATGATAATTTTATGAATAGGTGTTGTCAATTGGATTATGGAATATTATAAGATCTATTTCTAACTTGAAAACTTTGATGTTAAAGTTGTTGATACGTGGATACTGAATTGAAATTATGATTGTATGCAATTACATGATGATAATGCATAGAAATGCATGAGTTTGTGTTACAGACTAATCTACAGGTTATGGGCTATGGAATAGCCAAGGGACAATAATGATGAAAGTGGATGTCATGACCACTAGCCAAGAAACATTATGGTATGAATCTTTGTATGTGAAATTATATTGGTTTGGATGCATTGCTATGATATGTGGACCAATGCAGGATTTCAGGTGGTGAGACTACCCAAAACTGAATAGATGATGACAAAACTCCCAGCAACACAGTGCCACTGTATATTCCATTGTAGGTTGTGGACCCTAGTCCTGTTAGGAGAGGTGGAGGCATTTCCCACCGTGTATCCTCCGAAACCTGAATTCATGGGAGGATGATGTTAGCTCACGCTCCCCTAGACATGTGATGATGATTGTCAGTTGCCTGCTGGGGAAGCTTGGTCAAGGTAGTGACACTTCCGCTTACGGGTTCTATTTGGAGTTAGGTCAATATAGTTGATGCTCCAAGATAGTCCAACAGAGGAAGGATAGGAATGGAAGATGGAASTAAGTTAGGGAGAAAGGATGAGTAGAAATAGTTGAGAGTGTATGGAKATTTGTCTTATGTTGGAACTTATTGTTTTCCTTTTGAMAAGAAAATGTATAYATATATGAATATTCATAATTATATAACTAAACTACAATTGTCTAAATAACATTGTTGAGATAGATAATAGTAATTAAAGGATTTCGCAAACATTTGATTGGTTTATTGTCTTTTATAAAATGAATAGTCTTGTTGAATGGATTGGATGCATATGGAAATTACTGTAGAGATGATAGTTATTGATATTAGTACATGAACGAGACTTGTATGTACTAGCTACACATGCATTTCTTGCACATGTACATTAGTATGAATGAGTTTCTTGGCTTACTTACTAATAATGACAGTTATTTGTTATGAATGTGTGAACCATGTTCCTTTTCTCGTGTATCATAAAATACGTTAACTTGGGGATGAAGTTTTCTGAAGGGTGGGTGTATGTAACAACCCTAGCTAAATGATTGGTTAAGATTTACCAAGTATAATTAATTAAATAATTAACTGTCCTAATTTGTATTAGTTAAATAATAATTTTTTATTAATAATATTAATTAATTAATTATTGTTTAATATATGTTGATTAATTAATTAATTGATTGATTAACACATTTAATGTTTAGGGTAAAGAATTAAATACTTAATAAATTTTAATCCATTACTATAAAACTTTACGTATGACAGGGGATAGGGTATTGAATGGAGGGATAGGGTAGTGAATGGAGGGATAAGGTAGTAAATGGAGGGATAAGGTGGGTGGCATTAAATAAAAGAGGAGGCGGTGAATGGGGAAGGATATGAGGGGGCAGAGGCCTTCGGAAGATTATTATGAAATTTTGGGAGAGGAAGCATTATTGGGAGAGAAGGAATGTATTTTGTTGTCTGTGATATTGTTCTAGTTTGGGAGTTTGGGTGGATTGTTACAGGGGTGCACTAAGTTGCTGGGAGTTTTGGGCTTGGGGGCCTGGAATCCTCATGGAATCCTGGAACTAGGGAGCTGGACAGGCTCTGTTCCTAGCTGGTAGGGAGGAAAGATTCAGTTTTGGGTAGAGTTCGGGCAGAGCAGCGGAGAGGACAACCATAGATTGGGGAATTAGAATCAGACAGAGGTATGAATTTCATAAATTTGCTATGTTATGTGATTGTTAAATTAAATTTACTTTCATGTTGTTAATAAATTTAATTTATGTCGAATAATAAATGATTATATGTTGATGATTGAATTGTACAGGATATAAATTCTTCATTCTTTAATTTTAGCTTGTATTTTTATAAGGCTATGTGGGGACAGAGACCTTACAAGAATCCTCAAATCTCCATAACCATTTCATATACATCAAAATCCAACTATTCATAGAAATAGGACATACCTTTTGAACCAATGTATAGATCTGATGTATCTGAGCACTATAGACCTTCTTGGGAGCTTGATCTCAGAATATAGAATCTATGCATCTTCATCTTCTCAGGTTTCCATGGCTTTACCAACATGTATGCACCCTATACACTGCCAGCCCGCGTATGCCTCAGTATGTATGCACCCTATACACTGCCAACCCATGCACGCCTTAGAAAATAAGGTTTTTAGTATTCGTTGTAATTCCGAGAATTTCTCCGTCAACCCTTTGTACTACCTCAGACTTTCGCAACTTCAGATGTATCAATGAGTACTTGCAATAAGCCTCACACAACAAAATATATTCAATGTGTTCAAGTGTGATTAAATGAGAGAGATTTGCCTCATATTTATACTTTCATGTATCATTATACTTTCCTTATTTTAGGAAGTTCTCCAATTACTTTATTATTTAAATAATTTCTTTTGCAAACACTTGACGTTTAGGGGATTCTATATGACTCATGCAGGTCCTCCAACTTCACATGGCCATAACACTCTAACCATGAGGAGTTATGTGACGTTCCACATACCACCGAAAATGGCATGACAAGCAATATCCATCTATGATAGTTTCACTGAAAAATTCACTGACCTTCATCTCATTATTCCACAATTAAGCATGGTTTCTCTATCCATACTTCTAGGATAACTCAATCTGCAAAGCGTCTTCCCATGAGGGCTTTCACCATAAGGGGACCACTTTGGATTTCATCCATATGTACTTGTTATCAACCATGAAAAGACAATAATGAGTCATATTTACATCAAACAAACTTGGGTCTATTACCCAAACCTTTGTGCTACCAGAATTTCTTCAAGGGTTGACATCAATGACAACCAACCTTAATCAACAAAGATATCTTGGAGGGTCTTAGATCAATGACCATCATTAGTCCACAACTTCGGCCTTCGGAGCTTCAGGCATTTTTGTAGGTTGGATAAGATGGATATCCCTGGAGGTTGTAGTCCTAGAGTGACGTGGTATGCTTACATCACCTAGGTTCATGTGGACCCACAGTATGTGTGCCACATGGCACCTTGATTCGTGACTTTCGCAGTCCTTATGTGCCACATCGCCCTTGACATGTTTCACCATCTGATTGGGCCACATGTCATATTTATCTTCTACCACATGTATACCTCTTGGATCATGGATTTTCACTTCGTGGCTTCTGTACTTCATGGCATCGAGAGTTTTTCACTTTTTATATCAACCTTCGAACATCACCGAAGTGTCGAATATTTATCTACCACCGTAGATCTTCAATTGTCTTGATCCGATGAACTTTGTTTATTCGAGAACTCCAGAGTTCAGGAGTTCTTGGTTCAACTGATTTGTTTATCACCGAAGTAGGTCAAGGATGGAGTTGACTTCTCTTTGACATTTTTTACTTTGGATCAACGGTTGATAGGATTTCTTGATCCAATGGTCGACGAGATTTCGTGACTCCAGGGATTCGATCTTCAGGTAAACTTACTTGTTTTAGAATCCTTTTCACCGGAGTGTTCAGTGCTGGAGTTGACCACCATTGGACTCACCTATCCTCATACAATGGTCACAATGCATTTCCCAGATCATATGGCACTCATTCACTTTGAGACTTCAGGGCTCCAGCCTTTTGGTGAACTTACATGTTTTAGACTTCTTTTCATTGGAGTGGTTAGCGTTGGAGTTGACCACCTAATCCAACTGATTGTATTTCTCCTGAGGAGATCTTAGATCAATGGTATGCATGAGTTTGTTTAATCCAAGAGTCTGGGATATTGTGTCTAACCCTGTCCTTCCACTAAACTTGATCGGACGATCATGTTAGATCCCGAGCTAATCTAATGGTTTCTGTAACTCGATCTTTTACAAAGGGATTTGTTCACTCGCAAAACTTTGTCTCCTGTGTTACTTCAACTGCACCATCTCTTTTGAGCTTTGATTAATGTTTCTTCCTTCTGGGCTTTATGTAAATGCACTCCTTTATGCATTTTTTTTTATCAATAAGAAGGATATATCTTCTGAGCTTTAGGAACATAGGATCTTTGTTGATCCTATCATGATCAACACTGATCACAAAATTCTTTTTCCCCAAGGTGATTTTAATTATCTTCTGATTATTGTATAGGTTGGAATCATGTTGCCAACAATGAAAACACACAATCAATAATGCCAAAAATCTCCCCCTTTGGAATTGAGGGAAACATATCTGTAAAACAAATACTTTTTCTCCCCCTATCACTGATCTCATTTCCAGGTTGGAGGATTAAACTTTTACTTATACCAAATACTGATACCAATTTTGTTTTACTATTTTTCTCCCCCTTTGACATCAATGACAAAGAGTTAAAATTTTATTGTTTTTCTCCCCCTGTGAATGTATCGACTGTTATCTCAATCTCTTGGGATTTTGTGTTCAAATAGGTAGTCTTATTGATACCAATTTTTGTAGTGATAAAGTCTTTTAAACCTAATCCAATGAATTCCTCATTTGATGACCAAATTAAATACTCCCCCTGAGTTTTTACTGTTTCATGGGGTTTTACTATATTCTCCTTTGTCCTAAAGGACAAGGGTGTGAATCTCACTAATCTTCTGTTTCTTTATTCTTGTTGATATTCTGATCTTTCACAAGAATACCACTGATCGACACCAATTGATTTAATTTTCAATCTTCAACCAATTTAATATCTTATTCGTAGTCCTTCGACTCTGCAGAAATCAATTTCAACTTCTATCCCTTAGAAATAAGATTGAATTGGTCCTTTCATATGTTTGTTTGCACTGCTCAATTCTTTTGGTTGATATGCTATTGAATATTCATCACTATTTGGTGTAAGTGAAAATTTTTCATTCTCAGGTGCCAAATCATCTCTCTTGTTTTCTATTTCAGATTTTCTTCTCCATACTTTTTCATGAGATATTTTGTTTGTAGGATCTTTCTTTTCTAGATTTGTTCTTTTCTCATTTCTTATTTTCTTCCAACCTTCATTAGATTTTCTTCCTGACTTTTATGAATTATTTCTCATGGTTTGACTTGATTTTCTTGAAGGATTAGATCCTGTCACTGACAGGGGGGGGGGGT
>ML813572.1:0-27265 GCA_009831015.1 Picea engelmannii | reverse complement strand
CCTCTTAGTCATTATCTGAGACGTTACATTATACATTGAATAATTGAGATTTAAGTTGAATTTGGATGATGTCACCCTTGGGATAATTGCAAACAATTAATTATGTGCCTAATAACTCTAAAACACTCTTGTACCACCTACCTTCCTTATACTCTAAAAATGTCAATGAGCAGTATACATAATTCTAAATATTTTGAGTAATATAATAAAAAGGAAGTATCAGGAAGTACAAGTAAACCCGCCACGCTACTGAACAGGCCTGCTGGCAGCGGGGCCATGCTTGTATGGTACTAAGGTAAAACCGTCGGGGTACTGAACAGGCCTGCTGGCAGCGGGGCTATGTCGGGTAAAGGGAGTTGAAAAACATAAAGTGGCACACTTAAAACTGAACATAAACCCTTGGGTATCATTCCGAAGCAATCATTATCAAATCAAGGCTAGGAGATGACCTTTATATCTCTTAGATGATGTTCTTAAGAACCTTCAAGTATCCACTTTAGAGTTCTATCTTTAAAATAAATAGGTTTTCATGAGAAGTGGGACCCTCATTATATGTAATTCACCTTACCTAAACAAGAAGAGCTTCATCTCTACAAACTTGGATAAGAAACAAGTTAATCATCTTGGGATGTATTCTTTTATGTCTTCCTCTCTTCAAATGATATCTAAATTATGCTTATATCACTTTTGTTTTAAAGGTAATCTAGCCAAGGCAACCTATTAGTCAAAGTCATTATGAAAACTCTTGGCCACTATCCTATAATCATATTAGAGTCACATCCAGCCCTTTCTCCTAACTTTGATTGAAAACAGATTGGATAAGACTTAACTTCAGGGAATTCTTGATCAAGTGAGGAGTATCATCAATTGTGAAACTTTGAAGATCATTGTTGCATGAGGACATGCAATGACTTAAGCATGGGGGAATGTTGAGTATCAATATTGACACTTATATTACCCTATATTATCTATGTCTGAGTCAATTTTACCTATGATATGTGTATCTAATTGACTATTTCATCCATAAATGCAATTAATGACCTTGATCATGTGCAAAGAGAGGTAACTTATGATTAAGGCATGACATGTTTAGTTTTATTGAGTTAATTCGATTAAATGATTGATTATGTATGATTCTAATCACTTTGAATCTTAAGATGAATTATTTGGTACCCATTCTATTCTGGTACCAAGGCTCCACCTATTCCGGTATCAACCTGTGCTAATCCGGTACTAGAAATAATTCAAAATTTTGGAAAGCTTCTAGAGGAAAATCAGGCCCATGGGTTTTTTCCAAAACAACGTTTTCATGAGGAAACATGAGTCATAATTCACCCATCTTTCATGTGTGGACCTCCAGCTCAGGGGGAATGATTCTTCCAAAATTAAAAAAAAACTCAAACTGCCAACTTGCACCTCGATTTATGTGCATATGGTATCAGATCTAGAAATTATAAAACATGATTTTTTTCCAGAATATGACAAATTGAGTAAGACGCGGGCCGTTTTTCAAAATTAGAATTGGTTTGGGAGATATGGGTGGGGGACTAACTCGAATCTGCCCAAATTGTTAAAAAACATAGATTTTTGGGATTTATCCTAAAATTGTAAAAATTGTTTTCTTAGTTTGGGGATTCAGTTTCATCCATTCCTCCATGGATTTTATGTATAAATAATACCTCATAGGTATGAGTAGAAAGGAATTATTATGATGTAAGAATGGTTCTTAAAGGAGAATTGTTATGATGTAGAATGGATTCATGAAAATACTCTTCTTGTAAACCTACTTGTTGGAGATTAATGAAAGATTGAATTCAGTGAATTTGTCTCTCTTAGAAGTTAACATCTGGTGATCTAAAAGCTTCCATTTTGGGATCGACAAGGGCCACCTATCCAACTTGGTAAGATTATTGTAAATTGTTAGTGTAGATTTTCATTTCATGTATTTGTTATTTTGATTTCATGATATTTTGTTTGATTTCACTATTCGAATTTGTTGCAAAGTGTGGTAATGCAGGAATAGTTGGATCTCCATATTTCACCATACATGAGCTTTAATGGAGCATCCCAATTGCTAGTTTAGTTTCTCCAGGAGATAGATCTTAAGTTCATATTTTCATTTCATGAGCCTCTAATGAACAAATTTGTCACCTAAGAAAGAACCTTTCAATTCACTGTTTTCTTGAGAAGTTTTGTTATCAATTTTCTCTTCTAAGTTTGGAGTGGTATTTTTGAAGTGTGCCCGGATTTGCTTGCTACTTGTTGTCAAGAGTAATAGCTACAGATAACTAAGTCAAATTCCATCTTTCCATTTCATAAGCTTGTAAATGGACAAGTCATTATCTGATAAAGATATTTTGGATGCATGATTGTTAAGATTTTGTTTGCAAGTTTTGTTTTCTAGTTTATGAACTGTGTGAAGAGTGTTATCTTTGAAAACAAAGTATTGGTATTGATTGTTTCTTCTTTATGCTATACTCATCGGACATAGGAATCTATCTCTTTCTGGCACATATAGTGCATCAACTCTACTGATTACAAATCCTGGTTGATAATTTATGTTTGGTAATACATTATGCAAATAATTGCACCAAAAATTGTTATACTTGCAAAAATTTTGGACATAAGGCAATTAATTACAGAATCAATGAAAGGAACAAATACACAAGAAACATGAATGGTGTAAACAAAATATATGGAAATAATCATGGATTTTTCAACAGAAGTTATAATTCATTTTACCCATTGATGGACAAAAATATTGTATGCTACAAATGCAATTATCTTGGTCACAAAGCACGAAATTGCATATATATGAATGAAGATGTCCCTATGCCAACCACAATATGGAGAAGGAAAGAGACTCCAAACAATGAATATTTTCGAATCGCATTAATCACTGAATAATGTAAAGAAGAATATGAATGGTACATATACAGTGGATGTTCTTCACACATCACCGAGGATCAAGACAAATTCATCAGCTTGAAGAGAAAGGGTGGAAATGTTGCATTTGGAGATGACTCATCTGCCAAAATACTTGGAGAAGGCGTAATAGATCTCGGAAGAAAAAATGTAAAAGCAAAGAATTTTCTATTGGTTGAAGACTTGAATCATAATCTACTCAGTGTTAGTAAAATGTGTGATCAAGGATACACTGTTACGTTTGACTCCTGAAAATGTAAAATCAGAGAAAATAACTTAGGAATATTGGTTGCAACTGCAACAAGAAGACCGAAAAACATATACATCCTAGACATGAAGAAGAGAGAGAAGAAAAAATCCACACAAAAGGATTCTAAGGAAAAAAAAATCCCAAACACCAAAAATAAGGATGAAGTATTATTGAGTGCCACATGTTCAGGGGAAACAACCCCAAAGAAGAGAGTTACATTTTTCCATTAAACTCAGGGGGAACAACCCTACCCTTTGCCATTGATGTCAATGGGGGAGAGAAATTAAGATCATGATGATAGGGGGAGCATGAGTGTTGCCATCAATGACAAAGGGGAGATTGTTGGAAGATTGGTTGTTGTCATTGATGTCAACCCTAGTCATTGGTTTTGGACCGCAATATTGATGAAGATATTTGGACATGAAGGACAATGCACATGAATATACAATACCCATGGATGGATATTATACATCATGTTGTTTCCATTGGTATGTGGCACGTCACGTGGATCCTCATGGTTGAGGAGAAATGAATTTTTGAAGATGACAAAGTGAATTTAAGAAGGAAGTACATGTAGGCCTTGAATATAATTAAAGAAACGAATTACAAAATAAGAAAGTGTCAGGTTGGCCCTAATGTTAAAAGGAAGTGTCATAAATGGTATAAATACATATCATTATACATTCATTTATATACACAATTCGAATTTAAGAGGAAATCAGAAGTAAAGAAGGCCAGATTTCAAGGGAGGATGAAGTCTTTTGGTGATGTGTTCTAAGGTATGTTATTTTCAAGTCATCTTACCATTTTTGCTATAACTTGTTTTCTAGAACGAATAAGATGGTGAAATTGGTATGGTATTGAGAAGACATGTCAAGGTACCTGTGGTAAGATTTTCATCTCTTGATTCACTATAATTATGGAGATACACTCTGTGGAAGATAGGGTTTTTGACCAGTCTCGAAGCTAGTCAATAAACAAGTGTTCCGAGTAAAACATTTATAACTTTTTTATAGAGAATCCAAATGATGTGGGACCAATTTAATTGGAAATATTACAGACTATAGTTTCGTTTGTGTGAGTTTCAGAATCTGATATTAAATATTGAGCACGGGGCATTCTGTACAAGTTCGGTCTCCTGAATAAACCAGAATTGAATAAGGTCTACCATTCTTTATATAACTTCCTTTTGGGGAGGATTAAAAGAGTGAAACTTGGAGAAGTTTCAGAAAATACATTGAGTAATATTATCTACAAGATCATAGTATTCAAAGAATTGAAGAATTGCAGAATTTGAAGAATTGTCATGAAGCATTATCAGGTTCTATGTGATGGTTGGTTGATGGTGATGATTTAATGTAAAGTTTTATTATCTCTAAGATATTCTTGGGTGGAAGGAAGGGGAAATTATGGAGAGTTAAACCCTCTCTTGATATTGGAGGATTGTATCTTCCTCTTGGAGGTTTATCCCTCCCTTTACATTTGGAAGTTGTAGCTACCTTTGGAAGTCATTACTTCCCTTGAACAATAACTATTGATTGTTTCTCATATATTGTGCATGGTGTACTGTGGTGTATTGGTGTAAATATTATACTATTGTTCATTTCACATTGGATATAATTGAATGGTTTAAGTATAATTTTAAAAAGTTTTTAAATTGTACTTGATACTTATTCACCCCCCTCTCAGTATCAACACTCCATCATTCATATCTCCAATAATCAGTTCTTTGGGATGATTTTTTTGAATAATTATTGAGGGTGTCTTTGTATCTCTTCTTGGGAATTCTTCTCTTATCTCTCCATATTCACTAGTATCCATATCATCTTCTTCCCTTTATTTTTCATTCTCTTCTACTTCTTCTAGTTGTGTGCCGAATGTCTCATCATCATCTTCATCTTTATTTTTAGATATGGTCTCTTGATTTTTTATCCTTATCATTTTTAGATCATCCACCTTGACATCTGCACTTTCAACAATATTATGTGATCTAAGATTGTAGCATCCGTATGCCTTCTTGTTTGAAGCATATCCAAGAAAGATACCTTCATAATATCTGGCATCAAATTTTCCAATACTCTCAACTAGTCTTTTGATGTAGCATTTACTTCCAAAGACTTTGAAGTATTTCACTGATGGATCTCTTCCAAACCATAGTTCATAAGGAATTTATCACTATTAACCCTTAGCTTACCTCTGTTCAATATGTATAATGTTGTGCTTACAACTTCCCTCCAATATCCATCTGACAATTTTTCTTCATTGAGCACAGTCCCTGCAACCTCCTAAACTGTTTTGTTCTTTCTTTCAACAATCCCGTTTGGTTGAGGTGTTCTGGCAGCAGCGATTTGTCTTTGTATTCCATGAGTTTAACAAAAGACATCAAACTCTTTTGAGGCTAATTCACCACCATTTTCTGATCTAAGAAATTTAATTTTTGTCTCCCTTTCATTTTTCAACAAGGGTTTTAAAGGCTTTGAATTTGTTGAGTGATTCTGATTTTTCTTTGAGAAAACATATCCAAATCATTCTAGTAAAGTCATCAATGAACAACATAAATTAAGACTCTCCTTGTAGACTCTTGGTTCTCATAGGTCCACATAGGTCAGTGTGAACAAGCTCTAAAGGTTTAGAGTTTGTGTATTCTTTTGTTTTGAACCTTAACCTAGTATGCTTCCCTAGTTGATAGTGTCTACACATAGCATTTGAGAGTTTTATAATTTTTGGAAAGTTTCTTACTGGACAAAGGTTGCTAAATATCACAATATTGTCAAAGTTAATATGCCCCAACCTCCTATGCCATAGCCAACTTTCATCTACAGAATTTATATGACACTTCTCATTCAATTTTGCATCTAGTATATATAAATTTTCAAGAGTTCTAGGAGCAGTACCAACAAATTTTCCCGTGTCTTCTCTCCTAATCTCACATTTTTGGGAATCAAAGATGCAAAAGTATCCCTGATCACAGGTTTGACTGACACTTAATAAACTAGGCTTCAATTTATCGACAAGTAGTACATTTCTAGCTTTTGTCTTTTCCCAAGCTTACAGTGCCTTTCTGAAGTATGTTACTTGAAGCATTATCACCGAATGTAACTTTACCTTTTTGTTTCTTTTACTCTAAAAACTTGTCCTTGTTACCTATCATATGTTTCGAGCATCCACTATCAACATACCAAAGATCCTTTTCTTCTTGAGTTTTTAGGGAAACAAGACATTCACTTTTTGATGTTTTTACTCTCCAAAGTTTCTTCTGCTCTCTAATGAACTTGGGTTGTTTTGAGACTTCCATTAGTCTGCAAGTAATGGATTTATGTCCATGGTTATGACATCTGAAGCATTGTAAGTCCCTTTATTGTAGAGGTTCAAAGGAGTTATAGTTTCTTCTCTTAACTCGATTTGCTGCTTGTTTATCCCTAAGGATATAATTCTTAACCTTCATATTTTTCTTTCTATATGCTCTACAATTTATATCTTTGTGTCCAAAATTAGAGCATGCAAAGAAATAACCAGAAGAAATGCAAGGATACCTGTTTTGGTAAAGCTTCTTTGGTATTGTCTTGCCTTCTTTCCTGATGGGTGGAGGTAATCTTCTGGAGTTCTGATCATTACTTATCTTCTCTTCATTTTTCTTCTTGAATGTACTGCGAAGAGCATCTGCATAAGATTTTGATTTAACATGGATTTCCTTTTGAGAATAATCTATTCCATTTTTATTTCCATAATCCGTTTGCACTGTAATAATCTTATCTAATATTTTAGAGCTATTTTCAGATTTTGTTTGAATGATTTTTGCATCCAGCTCCCTTTTCAGATGAACTATTTTTTCCTTCATCCTTTCAACAATTTTTTTTTTCTTCAAGAGACTTTTCCATACTTTCTTCAATCTTATTTGCTTCTAAGATTTGTTTTTTCAGATTGTTCATAAGTTTTTCAATCTCCTTTTCTTCTTGTTCATATTTTTGTTTCTGTTCAACTACAAAACTTTTCAACTATCTATATCTGGTTTTGTATTTTCTTAATTCATCTAAGGCACTGATAAGTTCTTCCTCCATATTAACTTCTGCTTCATCTTCTAACTCTTTCTCATGTTTAATTTTTTCTATTTGATTAGATTCTTCAATACCTAAGAAAAGGACTTCATCATCATCAGATTCATTGTTGTCGCTAGATTGTGACGAGCTGTTATCTTCTTCTTTTGAGTAGAAATTCTTTTTCCCTCTGTAGAAATTTTTCTTGTAGTTGGGTTTTTCCTTTTTTTGGTATTTTTTGTTTTCTTTCTCTTCAGGGTCCTCCTTGGGATAGGGACACTTGGATACGAAATGACCAACTTTGCCACAATTAAAACATTTCAAAGGAAGCTTGCCTTTGTACTTCCATGATCCCTTCTGAAGTTTTCCAATGAAGTTGTCTTATTCCACATCAGATTCTTCATGATGACAAGATTGAGGTTTTTGATTTTGATTTATCTTTGTCTTGAATGCTTTGAAATTTGTTTTGTCTTTCACTGATTTATTATTTCCTGTTCTCTTCTCATATGCTGTAAATATTCCATGGAGTTGGTCAACTGTGAGTGAGCTTATATCGGATCTATCTTCAATTGAGGAAATCTTTGCATCATATATTATTGGTAATGACCTTGGTATTTTTTGCACAATGGGTTTATTTGTAACTTCTTCTCTAACTGCTCTAATTGAGTTGACCACTTCATCTACCCTATGAAAGTACTCAACAATATTTTCTTCTTCTTTCATTTTCAGGTTTTCAAATTGAGTTCTATAGGTCTGTAGTTTGGCTTCCTTGACTTTTTCATCCCCTTCATATACGACCACCAATTTGTCCTAGATTTCTTTGGCCGATTTGCAATGCATAACTTTAACACATATAGAGTTAGTAAGCCCTGCTAGAATACCATTAACTACTCTTGAGTTGTCATTACAAATTTTCTTTCCTCCAAAGTCTTTGGGTGGAGTAGTTGGTGCAATGTAACTGTCTACAACAGATTGCCAGATATCAGAACCAAGAGCCAATAAGAATTTTTTCATTCTTATATTTGATAGAGCATAGCCTTATCCATTGAACAATGGTGCTTTGTTGTTAGACAATCCTTCTTGTTGATCCATCTTCAGGATCTACCTTCAAGTTTGTGAGACTGTGCTGAAGGGGGGGTGAATCAGTGACACAACAATCATATCAATTTTTCATTTATTAATGCAAACAAAATTTTAACACAATATTTTATCGTGGAACCCAAATGGGAAAACCACAAACTCTTTTATATTAACTGCAAAATTTGTTTTACATGTTACATATAAGGAAGATGTACTTCCTCTTTAATCAAGACCAATTGATCAGGATGCACCCACACCCTGGTTTACCAACACCAACTGGTAGGAGGCTACGACCCCCTATTTAGTCAGCTACAACTAACAAGGAAGAACCAACTCCCTCTGCAGGAACCAACCTGCCCTTGCACCACCCAACCACCCTTAATGCATAGGTATTTATCTTTTCTTCCTGGAATCTGCTTCATCTTTTGATCTTCTAATCTGGACTACAGAGACACATTCTTCTCACCATTTTTTCTCGTTTATATACTCTTTAAACGGGTGTGAAATTTAAAACATCGTGTCCCTTTATTTGAACAATTGTACCTTTTCATTTAAAATGATAATTAAACTTTAATTAATATCATTTTTTCCTTTTTATTCTTTATTCATATTTTCATGATTTATTTTCTTTTAATCATGACTGTGTATTGGTTCATTTTTGTCACGAGTTGATCACAGACAAGGATCGATTCATTAGATCATACTCATGTTACTGCTACATTATCGGTTCACCAACATACCATATTCGATCATTTATCGATTCTCTGTATTGTTCTGGTGTAACTCTCTGTCAAATGAAATCTATATGAGGCGCTCCCTTCAAACCATTTCATATGACTGTGCCATATAGAACCATGGTCTTTAGAAACTATAGCGACATCCATTTAAAACTCTTATAGCATATGACCAATGGCATAGAACCACATGCTTACCAAATAAGTGACATATATTATGTCCCTTTAAACCTTCTTACCATATGACCAATGGCGGTGACCTCATGCTTAGGAAATTAGACCAAACAAATGCTTTATTAAATTAACGGTCATGATTCGATCTCTAATGGGATGGATGTCTGATGAAGTTTTGGTGTTTTTCCTATCAGGTCTCAGTGACTTACTACATTGCAAAATTCCCGATTATGATATGGCTGATACAATTAGATGATTCACGTTTATCTCACGGAGATACATCAACAATCCACTTTAACCTTGCACTCATACTTTTACTGCAAAATCTGACGGCTATGATTTAATCATTCATCGAGATGGATGGCTACCATAATTTCGACACTTTTTCCCTTTAGATTTTTTGTGACTTTCAATATTACAAAACTAACGATCATGAAATTGTCAAAACAATCAGACGGTTCATATTCCCCACTGATATGGACGGTTGTCATAATTTCAGGATTCTTATTGTGATGTAACTTGTTGATGTCTCACAAGCCTATTATCTACCATGTGTCATTGCTGATGTGGTTCGCTGACCCACAAACCTGATCAAATGGTCCTCATTGTGTACTCCAAATTGACGGTCCTTATCTTATCGCGATTTCGCATTTCAACATTCTTGTGATGAAGGGTCTCGACACTCCATGTCGCAATCGCCAAAATAGAGCTTGGATGCAGTAGCTCCTTCCCTTCTCATGACCATCGGTGGTGACCAGGTGCTTATCCACAAAGCGCTTCGCAATTCCACACTTCGGGGATTCTGTCGCGAGTCTCCTTAACTCCTCCAACTCTCGGTATCTGAAATGTCAAAATGGTGGCTAGCAACGCTATCTCCTTCCTTAACCTTATCCTTCGACTATGTGACCACTATCTGTGACCAGGGGACAAACCATAGGAGTGCATCGTGATTTCGCATATTGTGAACTCTTGATATGAGTTGCCTCACTCGTAGACTGTGAAACTCCAAAAATGCTTCATGATAGATAAACGTTCCATAGCCTCGGTGATCCGACGACTGCTGAGACTCTCACAATTTCCTGTGCAATGGTCGACTTCTTAAACTTTCCTAGGAACCCGATGATACATATGCAATGCAATTATTCTTACTGGGATTTGATCTTCATTCGCTAACCCTCATAAAATTTTATCATTGGATTTTTTGATCCTATCGTGATCAACAATAGACATGAAATATTCTGTACTTCTGAGCTTTGATCTTCATACAATTCTCTTCTGCTGTTCGCTCCTCCTCTTGAGCTTGCACTTTCTATCTCTCCACACATTTGACATCTTATGATGACTGATATACCTGTTGACATCAATGAAAATCTGTCCAACAATCTCCCCCTTTGTCATTGAGGGAAACACACTAACTTCATATTCAAAACTCCCCCTGTGATGATGCTTTCCTCTTATGAGGATTTTCTTTTTATGAAGTTTCTCTCCCCCTTTGACTTCAATGGAAAAGGGTTTATTATACTATGATATGTCTGTATAAGTACTTTTATGACCACTGGTAACACCTCCTACAATCACACTTTTTCTGTCATAACTGAATGACTCCTTCCGTCGTTTGATTGCTATCTCCCCCTGAATAGGTTCTAATTGATGCATTATTTTCTTTAGAGATTTAGGTAGGAAGAAGGATTACTCCCGATTTTTCCCCGAGATATTCAAATACATCTCTGTTTAAGGGTTTTGTAAAAATATCTGACACATGTTCTTGTGTTGGAACATATTCCAATTTAATGTTATTATTTTTAGCCTGATCTCTTAGATAGTGGTACTTTATGGGAATGTGTTTCGATTTTGAGTGTTGAACAGGGTTCTTAGAGAGGTGTATCGCACTTGTATTATCATAGTGGATAGTTGTGGGTTCTTCAAATACTATTTTGATGTCTTGTAGAGTTTGTTTCATCCATTCCACTTGTGTGCAACATTTTGTTGCTGCAATATACCTAGCTTCAGTGCTAGATAGAGAAATTGAGGATTGTTTCTTTCTTATCCAAGCAACCAGTGATTCTCCCAAAAAGAATGTTCATCCACTCGTACTTTTTCTGTCATCTACACTTCCTTCCTAATCAACATATGAATAGGCTTTTAATGTAAATGAGTCCTTGTTAGGGTACCACAAACCAATATCTATGGTTCCTTTCAAATATCTAAAGAATATTTTTACATCTTGAACATGGCTCTCCTTAGGTTCTGCTTGGAATCTAGCCACCATCCCCACAACTTGCTTGACATCAGGTCTGGAAGCTGTTACATAGAGAAAACTGCAAATCATTGATCTGTAGTGTTTTGGATCTACAACTTTGTACTCATCATTCTTGCTTAGTTTGCATCCAACTGTCATAGGTGTACTAATAGGTTTGCAATCCTATAATTGGAATATCTTAAGCGTATCCTTAACATATTTAGACTGATGGATAAAGACGCCCTTTTTGGACTGTATTATTTGTAATCCAAGGAAGAAATTTAGTTCGCCAAGAATAAACATTTCAAATTCGTGTTGCATCATTTTAGCGAAGTCTTCACTCATTTTTATATTATTACTACCAAATATGATATCATCAACATACACTTCTACAATGATCAAGTTATTACCATAACTTTTGCAATAAAGATTGATGTCTGTTGATCCCCTTTTGAGGCCTTGTTTTTGTAAATAAGAATCTAGCCTTGCATACCATGCTCTGGGTGCTTATTTTAATCCATAGAGTGCCTTATTTAATTTACAAACATAGTCTCTTTTATTGGTTATTTGGAACCCATCTGGTTGCTCAACATAGACTTTCGCTTCTAAATTTCCATTGAGAAATGCTGATTTGGCATCCATTTGGTACACTTTAAATTTTCTGTAGCTGGAGAAAGCTAAGAACATCCTAATTGCCTCTAATCTGGCTACATGTGAAAATGTTTCTTCATAGTCTACTCCTTCAACCTAAGCATAACCTTTGCATACTAATCTGGCTTTGTTCCTGATTACTTTCCCATATTCATTCATTTTATTTTTATATACCTATTTAGTTCCAATGACATTTTTATCTTTTGGTCTAGGAACTAGTTCCCAAGTTTGATTTCTTTCAATCTGACCCAATTCTTCATTCATAGATTTAATCCAGTTCTCATCTTTACATGTCTCTTTGATTGAACTTGGCTGAATATGTGACAATGATGCTAATGTTGTTTGATACAATAGTTGTCTTCCTATTTGCACTCCATCATTCATATATCCAATAATCAGTTCTCCGGGATGATTTTTTTGAATAATTCTTGAGGGTGTCTTTGTGTCTCTTCTTAGGAATTCTTCTCTTATATCTCCATCTTCACTATCTTCTTCACTTTCACTAGCATCCATATCATCTTCTTCCCTTTCTTTTTCATTCTCTTCTACTTCTTCTAGTTGTGTGCCGAATGTCTCATCATCATCTTCATCTTTATTTTTAGATATGTTCTCTTGATTTTTTATCCTTATCGTTTTTAGATCATCCACCTTGACATCTGTACTTTCAAAAATCTTATGTGATCTAAGATTGTAGCATCTATATTCCTTCTTGTTTGAAGCATATCCAATAAAGATACCTTCATTCGATCTGGCATCAAATTTTCCAAGACTCTCATCTAGTCTTTTGATGTAGCATTTACTTCCAAAGACTTTGAAGTATTTCACTGATGGAGCTCTTACAAACCATAGTTCATAAGGAGGTTTATAACTATTAACCCTTAGCTGAACTCTGTTCAATATGTATACAGTTGTTCTTACAACTTCCCTCCATTATCCATCTGACAATTTTGCTTCATTGAGCATAGTCCTTGCAACCTCATGAATTGTTTTGATCTTTCTTTCAACAATCCCATTTTGTTGAGGTGTTCTGGCAGCAGAGAATTGTCTTTTTATTCCATGAGTTTCACAGAAGACATTGAACTCTTTTGAGGTGAATTCACCACCATTGTCTGATCTAAGACATTTGATTTTTGTCTCCCTTTCATTTTCAACAAGGGTTTTAAAGGCTTTGAATATGTTGAGTGCTTCTGATTTTTCTTTGAGAAAACATATCCAACTCATTCTAGTAAAGCCATCAATGAACAACATAAAGTAAGACTCTCCTTGTAGACTCTTGGTTCTCGTAGGTCCACACAGGTCAATGTGAACAAGATCTAAATGTTTAGAAGTTGTGTATTCTTTTGTTTTGAACCTTACCCTAGTTTTCTTCCCTAGTTGGCAGTGTCTACACATAGCATTTCAGGGTTTTATGATTTTTGGCAAGTTTCTTACTGCACCAAGGTTGTTGACTTTCACAAGATTGGAAAAGTTAATATGCCCCAACCTCCTATGCCATAGCCAACTTTCATCTACAAAATTTATATGATACTCCTCATTCAATTTTGCATCTAGTATATATACATTTTTAGGAGTTCTAGGAGCAATACCAACTAATTTTCTTGTGTCTTCTCTCCTAATCTCACATTTTTGGGAATCAAAGATGCAGAAGTATCCCTGATCATTGGTTTGACTTGCACTTAATAAACTAGGCTTCAATTTATCGATAAGTAGTACATTTCTAGCTTTGTCTTTTCCTAAGCTTAAAGCTCCTTTCCCAAGTATGTTACTTGAAGCATTATCACCAAATGTAACGTTTCCTTTTTGTTTCTTTAAGTCTAAAAACTTGTCCTTGTTACCTGTCATATGTTTCAAGCATCCACTATCAACATACCAGAGATCCTTTTCATCTTGAGTTTTTAGGGAAATAAGACATTTTCTTTTTTATGTTTTTACTCTCCAAAGTTTCTTCTGCTCTCTAATGAACTTGGGATGTTCTGAGACTTCCATTAGTCTACAATTAATTTCTTTATGTCCATGGTTATGATATCTGAAGCATTGTAATTCCCCTGCTTGTAGAGGTTCAAAGGAGTTATAGTTTCTTCTCTTAACTCGATTTTCTTCTTGTTTATACTTAAGGATATAATTCTTAACCTTCAGATTTTTCTTTCTATATGCTCTACAATTTACAGCTTTCTATCCAAAATTAGAGCACGCAAAGCAATAGCCAGAAAAAAATGTGAGGATACCTGTTTTGGTAAAACTTCTTTGGTATTGCCTTGCCTTCTTTCCTGATGGGTGGAGGTAAACTTCTGGAGTTCTGATCATTATTTATATTCTCTTCATTTTTCTTCTTGAATGTACTGCGAAGAGCATCTGCATAAGATTTTGAGTTAACATGGCTTTTCTTTTGAGAATAACCTATTCCATTTTTATTTCTAGAACCGATTTGCGCTGTAATAATATTATCTAATATTTTAGATCTATTTTCAGATTTTGTTTGAATGATTTTTGCATCCAGCTCCTTTTTCAGATGAACTATTTCTGCCTCCATCCTTTCAACAATTATTTGTTTTTCTTCAAGAGACTTTTCCAGACTTTCTTCAATCTTATTTGCTTCTAAGATTTGTTTTTTCATATTGTTCATAGGTTTTTCCATCTCCTTTTCTTCTTGTTCATATTTTTCTTTCTGTTCAACTACAAAACGTTTCAATTGTTTATATCTGGTTTTCTATTTTCTTAATTCATCTAAGGCACTGAGAAGTTCTTCCTCCATATTAACTTATGCTTCATCTTCTAACTCTTTCTCATGCTTAATTTTTTCTATTTCATTAGATTCTTCAATACCTAAGAAAAGGAATTCATCATCATCAAATTCATCGTTGTCACTAGACTCTGATGAGATGTTATCTTCTTCGATTAGAAATTCTTTTTCCCTCTGTAGAAATTTTTCTTGTAGTTGGGTTTTTCCTTTTTCTGGTATTGTTTGTTTTTGTTTTCTTTCTCTTCAGGGTCCTCCTTGGGATAGGGACACTTGGATGTGAAATGACCAACTTTACCACAATTAAAACATTTGAAAGGAAGCTTTCCTTTGTACTTCCTTGATCCTTTCTAAAGTTTTATAATGAAGTTGGCTTCTTCCACATCAGATTCTTCATGATGAGAAGGTTAAGGTTTTTGCTTCTGATTTATCTTTATCTTGAATTCTTTGAAAGCTCTTTCATCTTTCGCTAATTTATTATTTCTTGTTGTCATCTCATATGTTGTAAAAATTCTATGGAGTTGGTCAATTGTGAGTGAGCTTAGATCAGATCTATCTTCAACTGAGGAAATATTTGCATCATATCTTATCGGTAATGACCTTATTATTTTTTGCACAATGGGTTTATGTGTAACTTCTTCTCCTGCTGCTCTAATTAAGTTGACAACTTCATCTACCCTATGAAACTACTCAACAATATTTTCTTCTTCTTTCATTTTCAAGTTTTCAAATTGAGTTCTATAGGTCTGTAGTTTGGCTTCCTTGACTTTTTCATCTCCTTCATATACGACCTCCAATTTGTCCTATATTTATTTGGCCGATTTGCAATGAATAAATTTAACACATATAGAGTTAGTCAACCCTGCTAGAATACCATTAACTGCTCTTGAGTTATCATTATAGATTTTCTTTCCTCCAGAGTCTTTGGGTGGATTAGTTGGTTCAATGTAACTGTCTACAACAGATTTCTAGATATCAAAACCAAGAGCCAACATGAAGTTTTTCATTGTTATTTTCCACAGAGCATAGCCTTCTCCATTGAAGAATGGTGCTTTGTTGTTAGACATTCCTTCTTGTTGATCCATCTTCAAGATCTACCTTCAAGTTTGTTAGAATGTGTTGAAGGAACTTTCTCTGATACCAATTGAAGGATCAGATCCTATCACTGAGATGGGGGGGGTGAATCAGTGACACAACAATTATATCAAATTTTCATTTATTAATGGAAACAAAATTTTAACACAAATTTTTATCATGTAACCCAAATGGGAAAACCACAAACTCTTTTCTATTAACTGCAAAATTTGTTTTACATGTTACATAGAAGGAATATGTACTTCCTCTTTGATCAACACCAACTGATTAGGATGCACCCACACCCTGGTTTACCAACACCAACTGGTAGGAAGCTGCGACGCCCTGTTTAGTCAGCTACAACTGAAAAGGAAGCACCAACTCTCTCTACATGCACCAACTTGCCCTTACACCACCCAACCACCCTTAATGCATAGGTATTTATCTTTTCTTCCTGGAATCTGCTTCAACTTTTGATATTCTAATCTAGACTGCAGAGACACATTCTTCTCACCACTTTTTCTCGTTTATATACTGTTCAAACGGGTGTGAAATTTAAAACATCGTGTCCCTTTATTTGAACCATTGTACCTTTTTATTTAAAATGATAATTAAACATTAATTAATATCATTTTTTCCTTTTTATTCTTTATTCATATTTTCATGATTTATTCTCTTTTAATCATCATTGTGTATTGGATCATTTTTGTCATTAGTTGATCGAAGACATGGATCGACTCATTAGATCGTAGTCATGTTACTATTGCGTTCTTGGTTCACCAACAGAGCATATTCGATCATTTATCGATTCTCTGTATTGTTCTGGTTTAACTCTCTGTCAAATGAAATCTATATGAGGTGCTCCCTTCAAACCATTTCATATGACCGTGCCATACAGAACCATGAGCTTTAGCAACTATAGCAACATCCCTTTAAAAATATTATAGCATATGACCAACTTCATAGAATCATAGGCTTACCAACTAAGAGACATACATTATGTCCCTTTAAACCTTTTTACCATATGACCAATGACGGTGACCTCATGTTTAGGCAATTAGACCAAATGAGTGCTTTATTAAATTAATGGTCATGATTCAATCTCTGATGGGATGGACACCTGACAAAGTTTCATCATTTTTCCCATCGGGTATTCGTGACTTAATACATTTCAAAATTCCCGATTATGATATCGTTGATACAATCAGAAAATTCACGTTTATCTCACAAAGATACATAAACGGTCCACTTTAACCTTTCACTCATACTTTTACTGCAAAATCTGACAACCATGATTTAATCATTCATCGATATGGATGGCCACCATAATTTCGACACTTTTTCCCTTCGGAGTTTTCGTGACTTTCAATATTACAAAACTCACGATCACAAAATCGCCAAAACAATCAGACAGTTCATATTCCCCACTGAGATGGACGGTTGTTGTAATTTCATGATTCTTATTGTGACGTAACTTACTGACGTCTTTTGTCGTCTTTTGTCAACGTGTCACAAGCCTATTAGCTGCCATGTGTCATTGCTGATGTGGTTCGCTGACCCGTGGCCCTGATCCAATGGTCCTCATTGTGTACTCCAAATCGACGGTCCTTATCTTATCATGATTTCACATTTCAACATTCTTTTGATGAAGGGTCTCAACAATCCATGTCGCGATCGCCGAAATAGAGCTTGGTTGCACTATATCCTTCCCTTCTCGTGACCATCAATGGTAACCATTCACTTATACACAAAGCAGTTCGCAATTCTACACTTCGGGGATTCTACTGTGAGTCTCCTTAAATCCTCCAACTCCCAATATTCAAAATACTGAAATAGAGGCTAGCAACACTAGCTACTTCCTTAACCTCATCCTTCTACTATGTGACCACTATCTGTGACCAGGGGACAAGCCAGAGGAGTGTGTCATGATTTTTCATATCGTGAACTCCTGATATGAGTTTCCTCGCTTGTAGACCGCAAAACTCCAAAAATTCTTCATGATAGATCAATGGTCCATAGCCTCGGTGATCCGATGGCTACTAAGACTTCTCAGAATTTCCTGTGCAATGGTTGGCCTCTTAAAATTTCCAAGGAACCCAACAATACATATGCAATGCACTTCTTCCTACTGAGATTTGATCCTCATTCGCTAACCCTCTTGAGATTTTATCATTGGATTTGTTGATCCTTACGTGATCAACAATAGACACGAAATACTTCTGTACTTATGAGCTTTGATATTCATACAATTCTCTTCTACTGTTCGCTCCTCCTCCTCAACTTGCGCTATCTATCTCTCCACACAGTTGACATCTTTTGATGATTGATCTAACTGTTGAAATCAATGACAATATGTCCAACAATCTCCCCCTTTGTCATTGAGGGCAACACACTAACTTCATATTCAAAAATCCCCCTGTGATGATGCTTTCCTCTGATGAGGATTTTCTTTTTATGAAGTTTCTCTCCCCCTTTGACATCAATGGAAAAGGGTTTCTTCTCCTATGATCTATTTATATAAGTACTTTTATGACCACTGGTAACACCTCCTGCAATCACACTTTTTCTGTCATAACTGAATGACTCCTTCTGTCTTTTGATTTATATCTCCCCCTGAATAAGTGCCAACTGATGCATTATTTTTTGGAGATATTTAGGTAGGAAGAAGGATTACTCCCAATTTTTTCCTGAGATATTCAATTACATCTTTGTTTAAGGGTTTTGTAAAAATATCTACCACCTGTTCTTGTGTTGGAACATATTCCAATTTAATGTTCTTATTTTCATCTTGATCTCTTAGATAGTGGTACTTTATGGGAATGTGTTTCGATTTTGAGTGTTGAACATGGTTCTTAGAGAGATTTATCGCGCTTGTATTATCACAGTCGATAGTTGTGGGTTCTTCAAATACTATTTTGATGTCTTGTAGAGTTTGTTTCATCCATTCAACTTCTGTGCAACATTCTGCTACTGCAATATACTCAGCTTTAGTGCTAGACAGAGAAATCGAGGATTGTTTCATGCTTATCCAAGCAACCAATGATTCTCCCAAAAATAATGCTCCTCCACTCGTACTTTTTCTGTCATCTACACTTCCTGCCCAATCAACATATGAATAGGCTTTTAATGTAAATGAGTCCTTGTTAGGGTACCACAAACCAAGATCTATGGTTCCTTTCAAATATCTAAAGATTATTTTTACAGCTTGAACATGGCTCTCCTTAGGTTCTTTTTGGAATCTATCCACCATCCCAATAGCTTGCTTGACATCAGGTCTTGAAGTTGTTACATAGAGAAAACTGCCAATCATTGATCTGTAGTGTTTTGTATCTACAACTTTGGACTCATCATTCTTTCTTAGTTTGCATCTAACTGTCATAGTTGTACTAACAGGTTTGCAATCCTCTAATTGGAATCTCTTAAGCATATCCTTAACATATTTAGACTGATGGATAAAGACTCTCTTTTTGGACCGTATTATTTGTAATCCAAGGAAGAAATTTAGTTCGCCAAGCATCGACATTTCAAATTCTTGCTGCATCATTTTATCAAAGTATTCACTCATTGTTATATTATTACTACCAAATATGATATCATAAACATACACTTCCACAATGATCAAGTTATTACCATAAATTTTTCAATAGTCATTGTTGTCTGTTGATCCCCTTTTGAGGCCTTGTTTTTGTAAATAAGAGTCTAGCCTTGCATACCATGCTCTGGGTGCTTGTTTTAATCCATAGAGTGCCTTCTTTAATTTGCAAACATAGTCTCTTTTATTGGTTATTTGGAACCCATCTGGTTTCTCAATATAGACTTCCTCTTCTAAATTTCCATTGAGAAATGCTGATTTGACATCCATTTGGTACACTTTAAATTTTTTGTAGCTGGAGAAAGCTAAGAACATCCTAATTGCCTCTAGTATGGCTACAGGTGCAAATGTTTCTTCATAGTCTAGTCCTTCAACCTGATCATAACCTTTGCAGACTAATTTGGCTTTGTTCCTGATTACTTGCCCATCTTCATTCATTTTATTTTTATATACCCATTTAGTTCCAATGACATTTTTATCTTTTGGTCTAGGAACTAGTTCCCAAGTTTGATTTCTTTCAATTTGACCCCATTCTTCATTCATAGATTTAACCCAATTATCATCGTTACATGCTTCTTTGGTTGAACTTGGCTCAATATGTGACAACAATGCTAATTCTATTTGATACAATAGTTTTCTTCTTGTTTGCACTCCATCATTCATATCTCCAATAATCAGTTCTTTAGGAAGATTTTTTTGAATAATTCTTGAGGGTGTCTTTGTATCACTTCTTGGTAATTCTTCTCTTATCTCTCCATATTCACTATCTTTTTCACTTTCACTAGTATCCATATCATCTTATTCCTTTTCTTTTTCATTCTCTTCTACTTCTTCTAGTTGTGTGTCGAATGTCTAATCATCATCTTCATCTTTATTTTTAGATATGATCTCTTGATTTTTTATCCTTATTGTTTTTAGATAATCCACCTTGAAATATGCGCTTTAAACAATCTTATGTGATCTAATATTGTAGCATCTATATGCCTTCTTGTTTGAATCATATCCAAGAAAGATACCTTCATCAGATCTGGCATCAAATTTTCCAAGACTCTCATCTAGTCTTTTGATGTAGCATTTACTTCCAAAGACTTTGAAGTATTTATCTGATGGAGCTCCTCCAAACCATAGTTCATAAGGAGTTTTATCACTATTAAACCTTAGCTGACCTCTGTTCAATATGTATATAGTTGTGCTTACAACTTCCCTACAATATCCATCTAACAATTTTGCTTCATTGAGCATAGTCCTTCCAGCCTCCTGAACTGTTATGTTCTTTCTTTCAACAATCATGTTTTGCTGAGGTGTTCTGGTAGCATGAATTGTCTTTTTATTCCATGAATTTCACAGAAGACATTGAACTCTTTTGAGGTGAATTCACCACCATTTTCTGATCTAAGACATTTGATTTTTGTCTCCCTTTCATTTTCCTCAAGGGTTTTAAAGGCTTTGAATTTGTTGAGTGCTTCTGATTTTTCTCTAAGAAAACATATCCAACTCATTCTAGTAAAGTCATCAATGAAAAACACAAAGTAAGACTCTCCTTGTAGACTCTTGGTTCTCGTAGGTCCACATAGGTCAGTGTGAACAAGCTCTAAAGGTTTAGAGGCTGTGTATTCTTTTGTTTTGAACCTTACCCTAGTTTTCTTCCCTAGTTGACAGTGTCTACACATAACATTTGAGGGTTTTATGGTTTTTGGCAAGTTTCTTACTGCACCAAGGTTGTTGAATTTCAAAATATTGTCAAAGTTAATATGCCCCAACCTCCTATGCCATAGCCAACTTTCATCTACAGAATTTATATGACACTCCTCATTCAATTTTGCATCTAGTATATATACATTTTCAAGAGTTCTAGGAGCAGTACCAACTAATTTTCTTGTGTATTCTCTCCTAGTCTCACATTTTTGGGAATCAAAGATGCAGAAGTATCCCTGATCACAGGTTTGACGGACACTTAATAAACTAGGCTTCAATTTATCGACAAGTAGTATATTTCTAGCTTTGTCTTTTCCCAAGCTTACAGTGCATTTCCAAAGTATGTTACTTGAAGCATTATCAAAAAATGTAGCTATACCTTTTTGTTTCTTTAAGTCTAAAAGCTTGTCCTTGTTACCTATCATATGTTTCGAGCATCCACTGTCAACAAACCAGAGATCCTTTTCATCTTGAGTTTTTAGGGCAATAAGACATTCGCTTTTTTATGTTTTTACTCTCCAAAGTTTCTTCTGCTCTCTAATGAACTTGGGCTGTTATGAGATTTCCATTAGTTTGCAATTAATGGCTTTATGTCCATGGTTATGAAATCTGATGCATTGTAAGTCCCCTTCTTGTAGAGGTTCAAAGGACTTATTGTTTCTGCTCTTAACTCGATTTGCTACTTGTTTATCCGTAAGGATATAATGCTTAAACTTCAGATTTTTCTTTCTATATGTTGTATAATTTATAGCTTTGTGTCAAAATTTAGAGCATGCAAAGCAATAACCAGAAAAAATGCGAGGATACACATTTTTGTAAAACTTCTTTGGTATTGTCTTGCCTTCTTTCCTGATGGGTGGAGGTAATCTTCTGGAGTTCTGATCATTACTTATATTCTCTTCATTTTTCTTCTTGAACGTACTGTGAAGAGAATCTTCATAAGATTTTGAGTTAACATGGCTTTCCTTTTGAGAATAACCTATTCCATTTTTATTTCCAGAACTCCTTTGCACTGTAATAATCCTATATAATATTTTAGAGCTATTTTCAGATTTTGTTTGAATGATTTTTGCATCCAGCTCCTTTTTCAGATGAACTATTTCTGCCTCCATCCTTTGAACAGTTATTTGTTTTTCTTCAAGAGAATTTTCCAGACTTTCTTCAATCTTATTTGCTTCTAAGATTTGTTTTTTCAGATTGTTCATAAGTTTTTCCATCTCCTTTTCTTCTTGTTCATATTTTTATTTCTGTTCAACTACAAAAGTTTTTAATTGTCTATATCTGGTTTTGTATTTTCTTAATTCATCTAAGGCACTGAGAAGTTATTCCTCCATATTAACTTCTTCTTCATCTTCTAACTCTTTCTCATGTTTAATTTTTTCTATTTCATTAGATTCTTCAATACCTAAGAAAAGGACTTCATCATCATCAGATTCATAGTTGTCGCTAGACTGTGACGAGCTATTATCTTCTTCTTTTGAGTAGAAATTATTTTTCCCTCTGTCGAAATTTTTCTTGTAGTTGGGTTTTTCCTTTTTCTGGTATTGTTTGTTTTTGTTTTCTTTCTCTTCAGGGTCCTCCTTGGGATAGGGACACTTGGATGCGAAATGACCAACTTTGCCACAATTAAAACATTTGAAAGGAAGCTTGACTTTGTACTTCCCTGATCCTTTCTAAAGTTTTCTAATGAAGTTGGCTTCTTCCACATTATATTCTTCATGATGAAAAGATTGAGGTTTTTTATTCTGATTTATCTTTGTCTTGAATGATTTGCAAGTTGTTTCGTCTTTCGCTGATTTATTATTTCCTGTTCTCATCTCATATGCTGTAAAAATTCTGTGGAGGTGGTCAACTGTGAGTGAGCTTAGATCAGATCTATCTTCAACTGAGGAAATCTTTGCATCATATCTTATCGTTAATGACCTTCGTATTTTTTGCACAATGGATTTATCTGTAACTTCTTCTCCTGCTGCTCTAATTGATTTGACCACTTCATCTACCCAATGAAAGTACTCACCAATATTTTCTTCTTCTTTCATTTTTATGTTTTCAAATTGAGTTCTATAGTTCTGTAGTTTGGCTTCCTTGACTTTTTCATCTCCTTCATATATGGCCTCTAATTCATCCCAGATTTCTTTGGCCGATTTGCAATGCATAACTTTAACACATATAGAGTTAGTCAACCTTGCTAGAATACCATTAACTGCTCTTGAGTTATCATTACATATTTTATTTCCTCCAGATTCTTTGGGTGGAGTAGTTGGTGCAATGTAACCATTTACAACAGATTGCTAGATATCAAAACCAAGAGCCATCATGAAGTTTTTCATTCTTATTTTTTATAGAGAATAGCCTTCTCCATTGAACAATGGTGCTTTTTTGTTAGACATTCCTTCTTGTTGATCCATCTTCAGGATCTACCTTCAAGTTTGTTAGACTATGCTTAAGGAACTTGCTTTGATACCAATTGAAGGATCAGATCCTGTCACTGAGAGGGGAGGGGTGAACCGGTGACAAAACAATTATATCAATTTTTCATTTATTAATGCAAACAAAATTTTAACACAATAGTTTATCATGCAACCCAAATGGGAAAACCACAAACTCTTTTCTATTAACTGCAAAATTTCTTTTACATGTTACATAGAAGGAAGATGTACTTCCTCTTTGATCAACACCAACTGATTAGTATGCACCCACACCCTGGTTAACTAGCACAAACTGGTAGGAGGTTGCGACCCCCTGTTTAGTCAACGACAACTGACAAGGAAGCACCAACTCCCTCTACAGGCACCAACCTGCCCTTGCACTACCCAACCACCCTTAATTCATAGGTATTCAAAATTTCTTCCTGGAATCTACTTCAACTTTTGATCTTCTAATCTGGACTGAAGAGACACATTCTTCTCACCACTTTTTCTCGTTTATATACTGTTCAAACGGGTGTGAAATTTAAAACATCGTGTCCCTTTATTTGAACCATTGTACCTTTTCATTTAAACTGATAATTAAACCTTTAATTAATATCATTTTTTCCTTTTTATTCTTTATTCATATTTTCATGATTTATTCTCTTTTAATCATGACTGTGTATCGGTTCATTTTTGTCATGAGTTGATCATAGACATGGATCAACTCATTAGATCGTACTCATGTTACTACTGAATTATCAGTTCACCAATAGACCATATTCGATCATTTATCGATTCTCTGTATTGTTCTAGTGTAACTCTCTGTCAAATGAAATCTGTATGAGGCACTCCCTTCAAACCATTTTATTTGACCGTGCCATACAGAACCATGGGATTTAGAAACTATAATGACATCCTTTTAAAAATCTTATAACATATAACCAATGACATAGAACCACAGGCTTACCAACTAAGCGACATACATTCTATCCCTTTAAACCTTTTTACCATATGACCAACGATGGTGACCTCACGCTTAGGCAATTAGACCAAACAAGCGGTTTATTAAATTAACGATCATGATTCGATCTCTGATGGGATGGACGTCTGTCGCAGTTTCAACATTTTTAACATCGGATCTTCGTGACTTACTACATTGAAAAATTCCCGATTATGATATCGCCGATACAATCAGATGATTCACGTTTACCTCGCGAAGATACATCAATGGTCCACTTTAACCTTGCACTCATACTTTGACTGCAAAATCTGATGGCCATGATTTAATCATTCATTGAGATGGATGGCCAGCATAACTTCAACACTTTTTCCCTTCGAAGTTTTCGTGACTTTTCTGGAACAATTGGACGATTCATATTCCCCACTGAGATGGACAATTGTCATAATTTCGAGATTCTTATTGTGACGTAACTTGCTGACGTCTCTTGTTGATGTGTCATAATCCTATTAGCTACCACGTGTCATTTCTGACGTGGTTCACTGACCCACATCCCTGATCCAACGGTCCTCGTTGTGTACTCCAAATTGACGGTCCTTATCTTATCGCGATTTCGCATTTAGGCATTCTTGTGATGAAGGGTATCGACACTCCATGTCGTGATCGCCGAAATAGAGCTTGGCTGCACTAGCTCCTTCCCTTCTTGTGATGATCAGTGGTGACCAGGCGCTTATCCACAAAGCGGTTCACAATTGCGCACTTCGAGGATTCTACAGTGAGTATCCTTAACTCCTCCAACTCCTGGTATCTGAAATGATGAAAGGGAGGCTAGCGACACTATCTCCTTCCTTAACCTCATCCTTCTACTCTGTGACCACTATCTATGACCAGGGGCCAAGCTAGAGGAGTGTGTTACGATTTCGCATATCGTGAACTCCTGATATGAGTTTCCTTGGTCATAGAACGAGAAAATCCAAAAATTATTCATGATAGATCAACGGTCCATAGACTCGGTGATCCAACGACTGCTGAGACTTCTCACAATTTCTTGTGCAATAGTCGACTTCTTAAAATTTCCAAGGAACCTGACGATACATATGCAATGCACTTCTTCCTACTGAGATTTGATCTTCATTCACTAACCCTCCCGAGCTTTTATCATTGGATTTGTTTATCCTATTGTGATCAACTATATACACAAAATACTTTGTACTTCTGAGCTTTGATCTTCATACAATTCTCTTCTGTTGTTCGCTCCTCCTCCTAAGCTTGCATTGTCTATCTCTTTGCACAGTCGACATCTTCTGATGACTAATATACCTGTTGACATCAATGACAATCTGTCCAACAATCGCCCCCTTTGTCATTGAGGGAAACACACTAACTTCATATTCAAAACTCCTCGTGTTATTATGCTTTCCTCTTATAAGGCTTTTCGTTTTATGAAGTTTCTCTCCCCCTTTGACATCAATGGAAAAGGGTTTATTCTCCTATGATCTGTCTGTATAAGTACTTTTATGACCACTAGTAGCACCTCCTACAATCACACGTTTTCTATCATAACTGAATGACTCCTTCTGTCATTTGATTGATATCTCCCCCTGAATAGGTGCCAACTGATGCATTATTTTCTTGAGATATTTAGGTAGGAAGAATGAATATTACTCCCAATGTTTGTCAAAGATATTCAAATACATCTCTGTTTAATGTTTTTGTAAAAATATCTGCCACCTGTTCTTGTGTTGGAACATATTCCAATTTAATGTTCTTATTTTCAGCCCGATCTCTTAGATAGTGGTACTTTATGGGAATGTGTTTTGATTTTGAGTGTTGAACAGGGTACTTAGAGAGACTTATCGTGCTTGTATTGTCACAGTGGATAGTTGTCGGTTCTTCAAATACTATTTTGATGTCTTGTAGAGTTTGTTTCATCCATTCCACTTATGTGCAACATTCTGCTACTGCAATATACTCAGCTTCAATGCTAGACAGAGAAATCGAGGATTGTTTCATGCTTATCCAAGCAACTAGTGATTCTCCCAAAATGAATGCTCCTCCACTTGTACCTTTTCTGTCATCTACACTTCCTGCCCAATCAACATATGAATAGGATTTTAATGTAAATGAGTCCTTGTTAGGGTACCACAAACCAAGATCTATGGTTCCTTTCAAATATCTAAAGATTCTTTTTACATCTTGAACATGGCTCTCCTTAGGTTCTGCTGGTAATCTAGCCACCATCCCAACAGTTTGCTTGACATCAAGTCTGGAAGTTGTTACATAGAGGAAGCTGCTAATCATTGATCTATAGTGTTTTGGATCTACAACTTTGGACTCATCATTCTTGCTTAGTTTGCATCCAACTGTCATAGGTGTACTAACAGGTTTGCAATCCTCTAACTAGAATCTCTTAAGCATATACTTAACATATTTAGACTGATGGATAAAGACTCCCTTTTTGGACCATATTATTTGTAATCCAAGGAAGAAATTTAGTTCGCGAAGCATAGACATTTCAAATTCTTGATGCATCATTTTAGCAAAGTCTTCACTCATTTTTATATTATTACTACCAAATATGATATCATAAACATACACTTCCACAATGATCAAGTTATTACCATAACTTTTGCAATAAAGATTGTTGTCTGTTGATACCCTTTTGAGGACTTGTTTTTTTTAAATAAGAGTCTAGCCTTGCATACCATGCT